>MU172923.1:875562-981824 GCA_016695475.1 Suillus decipiens | reverse complement strand
ATAATAACATCGTCGCTTCCAAGATCAGTAACCATGAAGGCTGCTTTCTCTTCTTCATGATCTCCAACCTTGAGTCCTAATTCAGTGAAACGAGTCATTGATCCAGTGGCATTTAGCGAGCCGTCAATATTTTTGACTGGTATGGGACGCAATAATTTACGACATCGAACATCATTGTCCTTGACGAATCTCTCACTTATAAATAATGTTGATGCACCGCAATCCACAAGTGCTTTTACGTCTGCTTGTCTGTTCTTTCCTTTCAATGTAACTGGAATATAAAAATGCTCAGATTTGGATCGTATATACACTTCAGTTACATCGGCGAAAGTAGAAAGAATAGAGAAACGATTGTTCGGGTCTAGGTCCGCAGACTCTGACTTCAACCCTTCTAAAAACCCTTGCCTTCTTTAGAGGCGAGCCATTGCTCAAACCACTTTGGGGCCTTAGATTCTTCTTCAGCAGACGATGCTTTCACTTGCGCTGGTTTTGGCGCCTCTTTACAGTTCCTAGCCATGTGGCCTTCTCCACCGCATCTGTAACATTTGAAAGCACCAGGCTTTCCTTGCGGTTTGGGAGCATTACGTTGCCTCCCGGAGTCGACGTCCATGGCGTCACTGTCCTTGGTTCCAGCCCTTGAGGAAGAAGGAACTCCACTAGTAGACTTGGGAGTCCACCAGGTGTTTCGCTTCTTCTCAGCGTCCAACTCTTCAAAGTTTTGCCCAATTTCAACTGCTCTCTCAATCAACTTGTTGAGAGTGTTCTTTTCTTTGAGCGCAACATGTGCGAGTTGTTCTTTGACCCGGGATTGAAGGCCGGATCGGAATTTGAGGCGGAGGTCGTAATCTGAGAAGTTTGTGAAAACAGACTTCTGTTTGAAAGATGCAACGTATTCGGGTACTGTGCTAGAGCCTTGCCTAAGGGTTTCTAGTTCTCGGATGGCCTTTGCTTCTTTGTTTTCATCTTTAAACATCCGTGAGAATTCTTCGATAAAGTCGTCGAAGATTAATTCTCCCATGGATTGTTGTTTGACGTAAGGCTCTGCCCATTTTCCAGCATTGCCTTTTAGGTAAGATAAAAGAAGCGAAAGGTGTTGTTGAGGTGTTGCACTGGGATATTGTGAAAGATAAAGTGAGACTTGCGCCAAGAATGTTTCGATATCAATGGAGTCTTTCTCTCCAGTAAACTCCGTGGGTTTAGCGATTTTTGGAGCTCCTCCAGGTTTCATAGATTCCTTCTTTTTCAACTCCTCTATTTCGTCTTTCTGTAGATGGAGTTGAACCTTGAGGTCCTCGTTTTGCTCTGATAAATCGTGATTCAAATCTTGAATCCTCCGGAGTTGCTCTTGCATAGGAGCAAGTGCTGATTGCACCATGGAATTGATATATTGTGCCAATTCTTGGGCATTCTCGGCGGGAGCTGCAGACATAGTGCCAGTTGTTTTCTGGAACCCGATTCACTGATGTCTGTTGGTTGACTAGTCGTAACGGTCAACCCGAATGGGAAAGATGATGAAAAGAGGAATGTGAAAAAGGATACGTAAATGGAAAACTGAGCGGTCCCCGATATCTGATCGGATCTACCTCGTACTCAGGTCCTAAAGGGTTCTTTAATCAACCCAACTAGGCGCTTCCCTATTTACTGACTAAAAAGGATGTATGTAAAGGTTTTTGTGAATCTTCCAAGTGGGAAAAACTCCAGGGACAGGTGCTCTTCCAGCCGAAGCTTACAAGCGACCGTCTATCGTGAACAAGGAGACAGTTCCACTAATTACTCGGAAAGAAGACTAGACCTTTTATCGTACGAAAGCGAAATGTAACGTAAAAATGAAACTATAGTAGAGCTCAGCAGGCAGGGTCTTGGGCCAGCACTGAGGTCGCGGATCGAACACCTAATGTTGCTCGTCCTCCGTCTACTGGCAGCAGCAATGTAAGGCTGGGCCTGGTAGAGGTCTACTAACTACGAAAGATGTATGTATGAAATGCGCTCAAGTGAGCAAAGATGTGATGTGTGAAAAGATGAAGGTTTATACCGTTCTCAACAACTAATGTGTTGCTGGAGAAGAGTATAGATGATGTGCAGCGGTATGCGAGTCGGAGTCCCCTATAGTTCAAACCTAATGTCACAACCCCTTAAATCACTTAAGACTAGGGCAGAGACTAGGACTCGAACAAAGGTTATCACAACAGAGAAGAGATTGAGCAGTGACGTCTGGTTGCTACTCTAGGTAGATACAAGAGGTTTGAACTGAAGAACTACTACTGCAAAACTAGCTAACTATATAGGCATATTGAAACTGAGATACAAACTGAGTTCTAAACTACTAGCCAATCAGAAAATAGAAATGAGAATCGTACGATGTGATATTGTGACATTGTTGATGTCGTCATAATGACATCATATTCTAGAAGATTCTGAGATCACGTGATGTTATCTTATCTTATCTTATCCGATAGTATCATAAAAGATCTCTTCATCTTCATCAGGAAGTTCAACTATAGAAGCGGATGTAGGGATTTCGGTAGGGTTAGGGTTTGTCTTAGCGCTGGGTTTAGGCGCTTTAGGGAAATTGAGAAAAGAATAATGGTTTGTGTGAGGAATTTGTGACAGTCATATTCCACCAGGAATTCTCCTTCCTTTAGTTCATAAGTTGCAACGTTCCGAACTTCAGGTTTGGTCCAGACGTCTTGCATCATATCGAAGAACAGTTCGTCGTCGTCTGGGGAAGGAGTCAGTGCAGGAGGTTCTTCTTGAATGGGGGAGGGGTCGTCTGGAGTGAGGAAAGGTTTTCCTTCCAGGAATTCTTTCTTGGTTGCCCGTCCTTCTTCGAAATCCAAGCGCACCTTCTTCTCGACTCATACCCCGGTTGGTAGTTCTTCTGCTTTTCTGACATGCTCTCTCTGCTTTTCCGGTGGTCGCTGTTCCTTGGGAGTGGGTGCTGGTCTAGGTGATGACTCTCTTTCGTTGCATCTCTTTTCTGGCTTAGGAATAGGGGAGATGGGTTGTTGAGGAAGAGTTTTGCTTGGGAGAGTCGGTCTAGTGATCATAGGAGATAGCGGTTTCGGAGCAGGTGGAGGCAGAGAGTTGTCCCTGGGAGGGTTATCAGCAGGGGGTGGAGTCGGTACCAGAGGAGCTGAGGCAATAGGGTATGGAGGTGCAGGACGTGGAAGTTTCGAATTCTTCCACTTCAGGGTTGGGGTAGGGTGGTTGAAAAGGAGAGGGAGCTTCGCCTTCTTTCTATCAATGTCGACATCTATTTCAATAAGATCCGACTTCTTAGTGCATGATAATGTCACTGTTTTGGCGGTCCAGTCGATGACTGGGTTCATAGCACGTAGCCAAGGGATACCAAGAAGAATCTGGTCCCTTCGTCCAAGATGGGTTATATTAAATTTCCTGTACATGGTTCGATCGTCTATCTTGACAATGAGTAGACAATAATGGGTAATCGGGCCTCCTTTTACGTAAGAGCCATCGGCGGTAGTAACCTTGAAAGGCTTACTAAGTCGTCTTCATGAGATGTTATGGAGGTTTATGAATTCTTCGGAGATGAATGTTCCGGCTGCTCCGGAATCGATGACGGCAGTGGTTTCGATGGATTTCAGGCGAGTACGCAAGATAAGGGTAATGGGAACGCGAAGTTCCTTTCGTTCACCGACAGCGCATACAAGTCGTAAAAGTACAGATGGAGAAACATACGTCGATTTATTTCTCCAAATTAAAAATCCTGAGCCAACCACCTGACAGTTTCTTCGTCATCGCTTTCTACTTCTTCAATCTTCGACCCAGACCCTGAAGCTTCGGTTTCAGTCTGGTGTACAGGAGTGGAACACTCCTTCTTTGGGCAGCTGTTCACACGGTGCCCGGGCTGTTTGCAATTAAAGCATTTGCCCTTCTTCATCAAATCGACCTTCTTGGCATGAGTAAGGCGATCAACTTCCATGGTGTTCGGATCGTGGGAGGAAGAGTAACGGGTACTCCCGTACTTCTGGGACTTCTTCTGGGGTGCATAGCAGTTTTGGATGGATTGCAGACGGTGGTAGGAGTTGTCGATGTTAATGCAAGTAGTGATGACCTCGTCAAGGGTGTCCATAATGTCTCCGGTGTTGAAGAGACGGGTGAGAATTCCCATGTTAAGACCGTCTTGGAAGATGTTAAGACCGTACTCAATATGTGAGAAATCCAAAGGGCTTTGGCCTCAGTTCGTGCACTGTGCCCTTTTCCCGAGTACTACCCTTTATTTCCGAGGGATAACCTTCGTCCGAGGGTCTGGAAGTGCTTGCGTAGTGGATCCGAAGGTCCAGAGGTATCGGATATGGCACGTCCGGTATATATCCGAAACGTGTGGGTGGAAGGAGTTCGTCCGGAGGGTATCCAGAGCGTGAGGATGAGTGCGAGGTATAAGACTAGTAGCGGATGAGGCCCATACTAGAAACTAATGGATATGGACTACCAAAGGTAGAGTCGGAAACGTAGACTATAGGAATCAATCCTAAGTCTCGGAAGATACTTTAGAGTTGGGACGGATGGGTTCGGACGAATGGAATGAGCAGAATCTAAGATGATATTCGAACTAAGGTTCTCTAGAGTTTTACATGTAGTTTATATACTGTATGTAGATAGTACAGACAATCAATGAATCTGGGACCGGAGGGCTATGCACAAAGTATAACGGAAGTCTATGTGGTAAATGCACAGCGGATCAGCAAACGCGGGTCGGATATGAAGCACAGGTAACGGATCAGTAAGCAGGACAGGAATATACACAGCCAGGACACTGGTACAGGTAGATCACTGAAAGGGGATAGAAGCAAGGATGCAGTGGACTTAGAACACAAGAAGTTGTAGCGCATCGGATGAGTGATCCGGATCGGATCTGTGGTCCGGATAGCAGCAGGATTGATCAGATCTGATCGGATCTGATCGGATCTGATCGGATCTGATCGGATCTGATCGGATCTTGGATCGGATGTATGGAATATGACAGAAGAACTGGATCTTGGTTAACTCATCAGTGATTCCTGCCTGGTTCACGAGGAGAGTGAAGTCAGCTGCGTAAGTCTGCAGATCTTTGTTGCCTTGTTTGAGATTGCGAAGCTTAGTGATAGCAGATCGTGCTGGGTCGAGGGGTGCAAATGCCTTGTTGAAGCTTTTAAGGAAGTCTGCAAGTGAGCCGTATTTGTGAGGGGAAGTTTCATGAGCTACTTCGAGGAAGTGCTCCTTCCATAAGCAGGTGTTCCCTTTCTCCATAAACGAACAGATGAAGATAATCTTCTGCTGATCAGTGGTGTATAGCTTCTCATTGATATCCATATACGCATGGCACGACAAAAGGAAAGACTTTGATAAAGTTCTTTTGCCATCAAAGATGGTAGGCATACCAATCTTGAATTCATGTTCTTTCGTTGACATTCTGGGCAGATAGCAATGTCAAACAGGAGTGTAATCCTTCTTGCCTAAATGCGCTGTCTAACTGTCTGCTAGGGCTTCTTGATCGGATTGATCGAGTCGGTGGGTGGGGGCCGAAGACTAGGTAGTCGACGGTTTCGAATAGATTCTAATCTTTTGTTACGAACTGGGATAGTTCTGAACACGACTGCTGCAAACAAGCAGTATCGAGAGTCGTGGGTTCAAGGTAAACAACGAAGACAGCCGAGTGCCAGAGAGGACTAGACTGGCTGAGTCGAATACGTTCTACAATGACAAAGGTAGGTTTGAGTAAGGGTACACGGAACTAGCTGAGTCGAGGCAAGGTAAGCTCGCTTTAGACTAAGACTTAGGTGTGCTAAGCTTAGATACGATCTTAGACGACTAAGGATTGGAGGTCCTTAGCGAAGGAAGAATCCAGGTAAAACCCAATAAGATTAGAATGAGGAAATACAATGTATCTACACGGGTTTATATATGGAAGTATAACTGTACTTTAGGGCAGGCACGTTAGATACATAATGGCTGCGTATCCAAAGGAGGAAGGCAGTGAAATACAATGTGTTGAACGTATGACATCAGAAGCAGGAAACAAGTCAGAACGAGTCATGTATGAATGTACGGTCAAGTGACCGTGGGCGAAAGTAATATACAAGGAAATGATGATATAAGCAAGAAGAATAGTCGTAGACAAGAGAAAGAAAATAGGAGCGTACGACAATTGTAACACCTGGCAAATGAGGGGCCGTTTCATTCTTCTAGGGCCTAGTGAATGAAAGAAGGGGGGAGAGGAAGGTGACACTCACCATCCCATCCAACCTGAGGATGACTGGCCATGCCCAGTAGCACCTGTAAAAGTGCCAGAGGACGAAGCAGAAACACTGAAGGAGATTAGGCATCAATATCACCTAGACCCTTTCTTTCAAAAGGTTGTGGACTCACCCAAGCAGTTCTGCAACTTCGAGGTTACAGAAGGGATAATGAGGATTTGTCTGAATGACAGAACCCTAGTATGCATACCGGACATAAAGGTTGATGGGAGAAGACTGCAAGAAAGCATCATTAATCAGGTGCACATTTTATTGGCCCACCTTGGGGCCCAAAAAACACTCACCTATCTGAGAGACTGTGTCTGGTGGAAGACGATGGTGCATGACATACATGCATTCTGCGAGACATGCATAACCTGCCAAACGAGTAAGTCACAGAATCAAAGATCCTATGGGCTGTTGAACCCCCTACCTGTGCCATCCAAACCTTGGGACGCGATCGGCATCAACTTTGTGGGACCCCTACCAATCTCCAAGAACCAAGATGGAGAATACAACTCAATAATGGTAATTATCAATCTATTCAGCAGCATGGTACACCTAGTACCCAGCCGAACAACCTATACAGCCAAAGAAGTTGCCGAGTTAGTGTTTGCTGAGGTATACAAACATCACAGCATACCTAAGTTCATCATCAGCGACCAAGATGTGTTGTTCACCAGCACATTCTGGATGACATTTAATAAGCTTATCGGTGCTAAACAAAAAATGTCTAGTGCTTACCATCCGGAGACAGACAGATCTACCATGTTATGAACTGGGATAGTTCTAAACACAGCTGCCTCAAACAAGAGGTGTCGAGAGCTGTGGGTTTGTTATGCTAGCTGGATGAAGGCCTAGCACAGTTCAAGGTAAACAACGAAGACAGTCGAGCCTTGGAAAGGACTAGACTGACTGAGTTGAATACATTCTACAATGATGAAGATAGTCCTGAGTAGGCGTACATGGAGCTAGCTAAGTCGAGGCAAGTAAGCTCGCTTTAGACTAAGATTCAGGTGTGCTGAACTTAGATATGATCTTAGACAAATAAGGATTGGAGGTCCTTAGTGAAGGAAGAATCCAGGTAAAACCCAGTAAGATTAGAATAAGGAAATACAGTGTATCTACAAGCATTTATATACTAAAGTGAAAGGAGACTTTAGGGTAGGCTCGTCAGATATACACGGGCTGCATAACCAAAGAAGGAAGGCAGCTAAAGTACAACATGTTGAACATATGATGTCATAGGGAGTCAGAGTGAGTCATAAGTGGAGCTGAGTCAAGATGAGTCATGTATGAACATATGGTCAAGTGACTGTGGATGAAAGTGATATACAAGGAAATGATTGTGTCTAAGCTTGTCTCTCTGCTGCTTGTCAACCCGTGGGATAGCAGAATGGACGGAGTTGAGGTACGTCTCCCAAATACAAAGTGCTTCATAGAACCCATCATCTTTGTACATAAGAGTGAATGGTGGGGTTCCATGAAACTGAGGACAGTACAGAGTGAGATGACCAGGCTGGAATTCTTCACAAATGCGGTGTAAAGACTACAATCTAGCTAGGCTGATAGTGAACTACCCCCTAGACTAGTATATGTCGAGTGCTTGCCTAGCTGCTATTCTTGCAGTGCAAGAACGTTCGACCTGAGGGGGATGCTAATTGAATATAGTCCAAGTTGCCTAATATAGCATGATAGGGGCCGATGATAGCGAGAAAGTTGTCAAAGTTGCCGAGATGGTTTCCGAGGGTAGCGTGATTGAACCAAGTGTGTGTGGCATGGGAAAATATGACTAAGCAGCAGGAGAGCGGTATAGCAAAGGTATTGCATGCAGCAGGATAAGAATTTATTATGAATTTTTTTGGATAATGATTGTATTTTGTATAAGGATTGATAACTATACCAAAAGGTAATAGTGACTTCTCCTACTGAGTATACAGTAGAAGGGTAGTGAAGTATTAGTTTTGGTAGGTAGGAATTTATATACCTAAGTAATAGCAACGGAGACGGAAGGGATAGGAAAACCATGCAGTAGACATGTAATAAGGGTGTACTACATGTTACAAAACATAAGGCAAGGAATTTTACATACTGGCATGGCTAGGTGGACATAGGACGGAACAGAATTCTTGAGCCTTTAGGTTGCCTAATGGGTCTTGGCAAGTCGCGGGAGCTGCATGTGGCGCAGGAAAGTTGCCATAGGGTGGCTGCTAAGCTGCAGTGAGGCTGCTGGAGCTCGGAACGGAGCTGGAGATAGGGGTAACACAGGTAAAATGAGCTGGGTAAGGGACAGAGAGGCTGAGGGGTATGGGTAATGATAGGAAAATACTTCGGGCTTGATACCTATATGAAATAGGGTCATACAAGCCTATAGTGAGTTTGACTGGCACATCCCCCCAGAACTCGAATATTGACCGTCCCTGGTCAATCACACTCAAAGGAATGGCCAAAATAGGATTTTCATGCTGCTGAGGCAAGGATTCATGGGTTGCCAAAGCGCAGGAAAGCGGGATAGCGCTGCCACTGCCGTGGATACTAGGCCGAAGGTCACCGCTGTTAGCGTGGGAAAATAGCGGTAAGGTAGCAGTCATAATGAGTTGCCGAAATACTGAGGAACAGTGGTATATAGGGGCAAATGTGTTATGCTGACTTTAGGCGAAGTTGCCGAGGCGTGGGAAAATGGATTAGCGCGCCGCTGTTGCTGAAGATACTATGCCGTGGGTCACCGGTGATAGCGTGGGAATTAGCGGTAAGGTAGTGGTCATAATGAGTTGCTGAAATGCTGGGGGACAATGTTGCAAAGGGGCTGACACATTTGTGGCATAGGCAAGGTTGCCGAAGTTACCAAAGCATGGGAAGCGCGCTGCTGCTGCCGTGGATATTATGCCGAAGGTTACCGCTGATAGCATGGGAACTTTTCGCTATGTTAGCAGTCATGGCAGGTTGCCGAAATATTGAGGGATAGGGGCAAATACTGATATGATGACTTTTGGCATAGGCAAAGTTGCCGAGATAACCGGAGTGTGGGAACGGCGTGATAGCAGTGGTAAAACATTGGTAAGCGGCAATGGTATAGCTAAGGCAAGGCTGTGGCATGATGAATAGATGGAATATGAGTGCCATGGTAGCAAATATGAGTTGGCCAAAGGTGTGAGAACCTTGCCGGCAGTAGCGAGATGTGAGCGAAGGTGCGCGCAGCACGGGAAAGTAGCCATAAGGTTGCCGAAACAAGCGCGGAATAGGGGTTTTCGCTAAAATCACTTATTGCAAGGGGAATCCTTGGCCGAGGTGGGTCCTCTTGTATACTCCAATGATAGGCGTCCATAGGCGATCCTGTCCGTGTCCAATCCAAGCCTATGCCAGCCATCCTAAGTAAGAAAGCTAAGGTATAGAAGAAAAAGTAAGAAAAACAGTAAGAAAAACATGAAAAACGCGCTGTTATTCTTTCACAGACTACCACCTGACTTGATTTCTTCGGTCTTCTTTCATCACCTACTCTTCCTATGCGCCGTGGCGCCCCTATAGTTGCTGTGGTTCCTATGTAAAAAGGGGCACAGTGCTGTTTTGTGCATTAGAAGGTGAACTTGCTATCGTAATGGTGATTTCAGCACTTCAGTCATGTAAATAACTTGCCGCCGGCAGGTTCTCCGGTCAAGCGCTGGTGTCCGTGGGTCTTCCGAGGCTATACATATGTAATCCTACAAAATATTCAAAAGAAAGGTCACTGGTTGAAGCCCAGGGTAAAAAGAATGCTATCCTGTACAAAAAACAGTGTTTCAGTCTTTATACGGTCTATGCGAGATTAGGCGGTGTATGTGCGGGGTACAATATGTCCGTGGGGTAGCCGTGGTGGGGTATAGGTGCGCGCAAGGTCGCCGGGTGCTTCTATGGCTTCAAGATTTTCATCGACAGTGAAAGCCGCGAGTTCGGCATTCATACCTGCACAGAGCGATGCTGGCATGAGATGGCTGGTGGTACAGTGGGATAAGCGTGATTAGGCGAGCGTCATGCCGTAGGTAGCTGCGCCTAAGGTTTCCAGGCGAAAAATCTAGGTACTGGAAGCCAAAAGTAGGCCCAGTAACAGGGGTTATGCTAAAAACACAGTACTGCAAAGTAATTTCATGGTCAGCTACAAGTATATGATAAAATGGCCTCGGCGGCGGTGCAAATATGGTCTCTGGGCTTGCTACTATCACTGCGGCAGCGCTAGTTAGCAGCTGGGACAGGGGCAAACTGCTGGTATCTGCTAAAATGGCTAAATCATCGTTAGGGGCTAAAATGCGGTAACTCGGCAATGATTGAATACTAAGACCGGGCTCTATAGGTACCTCCGGCATGTCTGCGGCGTCTTCTAGGGTACTATGGCCATCTATAGACGCAAAAGGATCAGCAGGTATATCACATTTTGAGGGCTCTATGTCAAAAATTGGCAAAAATATCAGTAACAGTGGTATGTCAGTGCAAATTGTTGCCGTAAGCGCTACTGCGGCGTCCGGACCGGTACTGGGCTGGTCTAGGCATGCCTCTGAGTCGCCCAAAGTGTCTGCCGGCTGCCGCGCTTCGGGTAAAGCGCATAGGCAATCTGCCAAAAGGCAAATACTACAGATACTGGAAAATGCGGTATTGTCAGTATTACAAGGACTTTCCGGTACCAAACTCTGGCCGGATGACTTCTGGCAGTGATCAATATCTTGCGGTAAGTCTAAGCGAAGGGCGCTGTCGAATGCTGGATGCAATCTGAGGTCATTTTCATCTGCCAAAGGCGCTATTTCGTCGAGGGGTGATGCCGTAGGTGCCAAAAGGATGTCTGAACTAATTGCCGGTGAAATATCTTCAACTGCCGGCCATAGCGGCGTGTCTAGGTAGCTGATAGGCGCTACTTCATGGGGGATAACAGCCGGAGTGGCCACTGTTTCAGTATTAGCCTGTTTGAATGAG
This sequence comes from Suillus decipiens, assembly GCA_016695475.1. Taxonomy (NCBI): domain Eukaryota; kingdom Fungi; phylum Basidiomycota; class Agaricomycetes; order Boletales; family Suillaceae; genus Suillus; species Suillus decipiens. The sequence continues at coordinate 970,650 of MU172923.1, read as the reverse complement.
CCAAAGCCATATCCTGGATAAAATTGCAAAACAGCATTAGCAAAGTCTTCAAAGTCATTACCATCATATTCTGGAATATCTCTCCATAATTCAGCTTCGTCGGGATCAGCACATCGCACGGCAAACTTGATACTAGCATTATCGGCAATGCCAGCTTTGGCCGAAAGTTCATCTACAATGCCGAAAAATGTTAGGAGTTCTTTAGCGTTACCATCAAAATACAGAGCTGCTGCCGAGGTAGGCAGCGGCGTGAAAAATGCGTTAGTCATAATGGCCGTGGGAATTTTCGGTAAACTGCAATAAAAATTGTGGCTGAAGTGGCCAAAAGCGGTAAGTGAAATTAAGCAAAAATGAAACTATACCAAAAGACCCCCTCACGGTGGGCTCCAATTGTAAAGACTACAATCTAGCTAGGCTGATAGCAAACTACCCCCTAGACTAGTATATGTCGAGTGCTTGCCTAGCTGCTATTCTTGCAGTGCAAGAACATTCGACCCGAGGGGTTACAATTGAATATACTTCACCAAGCGCTGCTATAAGATGTGTGATGCCCCTATGAAGTGATCCTGATCCTAGCGGTAGCATTGCCGCTGATAGCACTGCATTTTCCATGGATGCCGACGTTAAGCATCATGCGAAAGGTAGATACTGATAGTACTGGTGATACCTAAGATGTCATGAGGGTCGCTAATGACAAGCGTGATGATAGCGTATGCCAGGGGTCAGCGAAGAGAAATAGTGTGATAGTGACGAAACCAATGATACCGATGAATGCTGGTGCTTTAGCGAAGATAGTGGTAAGGGAAGCATTGAGAGCGAGGAACGTCAAAGGATCCTTCAAAGATATTTGGATTTCAAGAAAATATAATTGCGTATAGTGAGAGCGGTAGCGGTATGGGGATCCCATCTAATGAATGATATGATATAAAAATGATAGTAAGTGACTACTCCTACCACGGTATGGTAGAAGGGGAGTGTCGAACAGAGGAGAAGTCATCAGTTTTTTATCATACATTGTAAGTATGCGGAATCGATAGGTGAGAGTAGTAGCGAGTATGCGAGACTTAGCCCTAGCAATATGTAATAGTGCTGCATGTGCTGCGGCACACATTCTACATGTAATAAAGCTTGCCGTGGGATCAGCAGTGGTAAATGGGAATGTACTATGCACCAAATGGAACTAGTTGGCATGGCATGGGCATTCAATGGGCATCGGCTCATGGAAATGTGTCTTGGTACTGCAGTACGATAGTCTGGCAAGAGCACGGTAACCTCGGTAACTGTATATATTGATGGCACTAGGGTTAGGGGTCATCACACTATTCAGTATAGGAGCCAGACAATAATGGAAATGGACTCGTGCAAGGCTAGCGCCAGCTAGACTGTCACACCGCTTATGATCCACAGACAGATGGCCAGACCGAACGACTGAATCAGGAGCTAGAAATGTACCTTCGCATCTACTGTCGCAATAACCCTGAAGAATGGGTGGAACATCTACCCATTGCAGAATTCATACATAACCACTGAAAACATGATGCACGGAATGCATCACCCTTCTTCCTCATGATGGGATACGAACCATGTGCAATCCCACACCTCATTCCAGACTCAATTGTCCCTACCGCAGAAGAATGAGTATGTATGCTCCAGAAGATCCGAGAAGAAGCTATATCATGCCATAACATAGCCATGCAGAAGATGGTGGAATGATCGTATGGGCAGAAGTATACACCATGGAAAATAGGAGAAAAGGTATGGCTATCAGCAGAAAACCTATGATTGAAATTGCCATCTAGGAAACTGGTGCCCAAACGTTATGGCCCATTCCTGATCACTGCAGTTTTATCCCCTATCACATTCACACTCCAACTCCTGAAGCAGTGGAAAATTCACAACACGTTCCATGCTTCTCAGCTATCGTCCTATAGCGAAAACAAGGTCCACGGACCGAACTTCCTAGAACCACCACCCGATATCATAGAAGAAGAAGAATACGAAGTGGAAGCGATTCTATCCCATAAAGGAAATGGCAAATGCTGATGGTACCTGGTGACATGGAAGGGGTACTCATCAGCTGATAATGAGTGGCTACCCAAAGAAAACCTGGAGAATGCTGGAGATATCCTCAAAGCATATAAAAGATGACACAAGCTTTGAAACTCCCCAACCAACTCCATTTCAAACGATCCAACCTCAGCATCATAGTCACCTAGTCTTCATGTCTTCCAACATCCTCGTCCCAGCTACACCTGCTATGACCGATGTCTCCATCTCTACAGAATCCTCTATCTCCCAGTTCACCAACAACACCGATGCCCTTGTCACCCCCGTCCACCAGCGCTCTCCAACCGCCAGAGACTATGCCAGACCTATCGCAGTCGTCAGCACTCCCGCCAAAGATCATGACTGTGACACCAACACTAAGCACTTCACATGCTATCTTGATGACCTCAAAGAATATACCTTTATCAAAGCAGTCCTCATGTGTGAAGAATATGCCATCAAAGTTGACAACATCATCATTAGAAGAGACGTGTTCGCCGCTTCCCTTGTCATCCATATCATCCGCAATGCTATCCTCCTTGAGATTTGGGCTCGAAGAATCCCATGCCAAGAAACTCATCTCAGTATTATGCACCTGCAAAGGCACATTAGGACTCACACTCTATGTCTCCTCCCTTATGTTACAATCGTTGTACGCCCCACTTATTTTCTTGTTACTTTATGCTTTATTCCTTTCTTGCTTATGTCATCATTCCCTTGTATATCACTTTCGCCCATGGTCACTTGACCATATGTTCATACGTGACTCATCTTGACTCGGCTCCACTTATGACTCATTCTGACTCCCTATGACATTGTACATTCAACATGTTGTACTTTAGCTGCCTTCCCCTTCTGGTTATGCAGCCCCATGTATATATGATGAGCCTGCCCTAAAGCCCTCTTTTACTTTAGTATATAAATGCTTGTAGATAGACTGTATTTCCCTATTCTCATCTTACTGGGTTTTACCTGGATTCTTCCTTCGCTAAGGACCTCCAATCCTTAGTCGTCTAAGATCGTATCTAAGCTTAGCACACCTAAGTCTTAGTCTAAAGCAAACTTACTTGCCTCGACTCAGCTAGTTCCATGTAACCAACTCAGAACTATCTTAAGTCATTGTAGAACATACTCGACTCAGCCAGTCTAGTTCTCTCTTGATCTAGTCTGTCTTTGTCATTTACCTTTATCAGTGCTAGGCCTTCGTCTGGCTAGTACAACAAACCCACGACTCCAGAAACCTCTTGTTTGAGGCAGTCATGTTCAGAACTATCCCAGTTCGTAACACCTTGTGGTTTTGAGGAAGACCTTAGAGAGGCTATACAAGTCGTTAATGCCAGGGCAGAAGGAACCCTTAGACTGCATAACCCGGTGGCTGAAGTGGAAGCTAGCCGAGCCACTCTCACAGATACCACCTTCCCTCCAAATCCTTGTTCTACTATTAGTAACCTTGTTGGCCTTCTGGCCGCCATTCAAAGTGCCTCTGAGACCACCTCTGCCATCGTACATGATATCCAACAATCTATCGAAACCTCTAGAGAGGCAAGACAGGCCATTACTGATGTAGTCAACGTACTACGTGACTACTCCACCAATGGATGCACTCCGTCTCTGGTGAGGACGGTGAACCCTATTCACACCATGATCCAGAATCAAACCACGCCCCCCGATTATCATCGCTCCTCAGCCCCATCTCTAGATTCTGTTAAGACCTGGACCGAAGAACACCCTGTTGGATTATATGAACCAGCACCATCATCTCTTCCCCCAGTTGTAGTTCAACTCCCAGAATTTGTCCCCATCGCTGCCCTAGGCGCTACTACCTCATCCTCTATGGAGGAACTCATTGCTGCCGCAGAAGCAGAAGACGCTAAACATGTACCTGAACCAGTAACTAGACGCTCCTTTTGAGCCTGTATCCCTAAAAACTCGCACCTGATTGAGAAGACTAAGGCAGTGTGAAAACGACATTGGTCACAAAGTCAGGACCCTGCTTACAGTAATGTCGCTGTTGCCCCTCCTTTATGCACATCCACTTCCAACCCCAATGAGAACCACACTTGTCGAATCTGTAAAGGTACAGGTCATCGTCATAAGACCTGTGACCAATATCACTGTATGTATTGCCACACCATCGCCCCTGGACATCTGTCCATTTATTGTCCCCTGTTGAAAGGGAAGGATGTTGGGTTCCCCATCAAAGATTTTAAACACCCTGATGTCTACACTACACTCACTGCTTGGGAGTTAGAAGAAGATGAGAAGCTTGTCAAGAACAAGATGAAGCATGTGCCATCGAAAATGACTATGATGAAGATGGTCATTTCATCTCTGATGACCCTATCTACTGGGCTAATCAAGATGAGTAAAGACGGTGTCTTTACCATAAATATGAGTGTAATGTTACAAGTCGTACATGCCCCTATACATTTTCCTCTTTCTTGTGATTACATAATGTGTACGACCATGGACTACTTGTCTCACGATACAGTCTATGAACCAGTCATTGTACTTATGTGGCTTTGCCACATCATCATTTACCTTTCTTGTTTTCTTGCATCATCATACATCCATGCCTTCCATATTCATCTCTCTACATACTTACTTGTTCTGGTTGTGGTCTGTGTGCACATACTGGCCTATTTAAGCACAGTGTATCACTTGTAGTTTCCTTACTTTAATCTTACTGGGTTTTACCTGGAACTTCTTCTCGCTAGAAGCCCTGCAGCTCTAGTCATCTGAATCGTCTTCTAAGTCTTAGCACTCCTAAGGTCTTAGTCTGAACACGATCTTCATATTCAACTCAGCCAGTCTAGTCCTCTCTTTGGACTTGTCTGTCTTCATTGTCTACACGAAGCATAATACTCTTTTGTACTTCAATGCTGATACCGAACAACTGTCACTCTCTTTTGAGTAGTCGTGTCATGACCAACCCCAGTCATAACAACTCATAAGTAAAATACAACATACGGGATCCAGTAGATGTGTTGATACACAAGAAAAATGGGGTTGTCTGAGGAAAAAAGGGGGTACATAGAGGGATATAAGTTTGTTAATTAGTCTTTGTCGTCTAGGGTCGACCATACAACGGGGTAGGAAGAGCTGGTGTGACTGTGATGCGAGGTGAGTAGGGTGCAACATTAATGTATAGCTTTCTGCTGAGTTCCACTGTGGGTTGTGTTGTACTTGAGACAGGAGAGTCATCACGATTGTGTTTTCTAAGGACTTCAGTGGCCAGGATGGAGTGCGTGAGAATATGGTGGTATTCTTGTAGGAGCCTGTTCTGTTTGTGTGGTTATGAGATGAGGTGGCTGTTTGCATGCTGCAGTGCTGGCTGGTGGGCATGAGGGTAAGTTTCACTCTGGGGTAGAAGCCAAGTCCAAATCTGTGTCACATAGTCAAAACCAGCATTGGAGGTTTTACATGCTGTAGAGTAAGTGAGGATAACTTTTCTAATTTTATGGGTGAGGCATTGATGTTGGCTATACGCTTTGTGGATGCGATGTATGATGAGGGAGAAAGTCTGGGGTAGTTCAGTAGTCATCTAAGTCATGGCCAGATCCATGATATGGCATGTTCTGGTAGAAAAAAAGCTTGTCATCAGCAGGTTTCGAACATGCATTCAATAGGACACTTTGGCCATGACATGACAAACTTGAAAGAGGAAACCATTCATGAGCGAATCTTCAAGGCATATTCCAATCGAAAAAACTGACCAAGTTCCGAACTGTGACGAATGCGAGAAGCTACTGCTTTCAGATGCGGCACAAGTGAAATTTAGATGCTCAAATGACCAGATACAAGTCAGGTAAATTCAAGAACACCAACTTTACAAATCACTAAGTACGTCTATCTTATACCAGTAAGCTAACAAAGCTTGTGATTCTTCAGACTTATGAGGAGATAGGGTAAATGTTTCAGATTGCGCAACTGTCAGTCCAGCCTTTGACTCTGATTCTCCGACATGTCTAAGTCCGAAGGCAGACATCACATACCCCCCTCCAGAGGACACCCAATGGCCTCTCATTTTTCTGGATTGGGTTCCCTCCCCTTGGCAGTGCATGCTTCGGCAGTATTAACAGCAGTATCCTTGACTATCGCTTCATCCTGGTCTATGGGGGGAGGTGGTACAGGTGGGGCCAGTGAAGTGGGAGCAGGGGAATGGGGTGAGAGGTTGGGATGGTCCGCATGGAGGGCCCAGCCATGACATTGGCACAGAATGTCAGTGAGAATGGTTTTATCACTTCCTTGTCCTTGTTTGAGGCAGCTGTGTTCAGAACTATGCCAGTTCATAACAAAAGATTAGAATCTATTGATACTGTCGACTATCTAGTCTTCGGCCCCCATCCACTGACTCAATCAGTCTGATCAAGAAAAGCCCTAGCGGACAGCAAGACAGTGCATTTAGGCACGAAGGTTTACATCCCTGTGACATTGCTATTTGCCCAGAATGTCTATGAAAGATCATGAATTCAAGATTGGTCTGCCAACCATCTTTGACAGCAATTGCACCACCTCGAAGTCCTTCCTCTTATTGTGCCATGCATATATGGATATCAATGAGAAGTTGTACACCACTGATATGCAGAAGATCATCTTTATCTGCTCCTTTATTGAGAAGGGAAATGCCCACTTATGGAAGGAACATTTCCTTGAAGTAGCCCATGTGTCAACACCTCACGTATATGGCAAACTTGACGACTTCCTGAAAAGCTTCAATAAGGTGTTCACACCCCTTGATCCAGCCTGATTCGTGATCACCAAACTATGAGACTTGAAGCAGGCTACTAAAGACCTGCAGATGTATATGGCCGGCTTTGTTCTCCTCACCAATCAGGCAGGAATCACCGATGAATTAACGAGGATCCAGTTCTTCCAGGACAGTCTCAACATGGGTATCCTTACCCATTTGTTCAACACCGGAGACATCCCTGAAACCCTTGATGGAGTTATAGAAACATGTGTCAATATCAACAACTCCTATCAGTGCCTTCAATCTATTCATAACCGTCACATGCCACAGAAGAAGTCTCAGAAGTACAGAAGTTCCTGTTACTCGTCTTCCTGCGATCCGAACACAATGGAAGTTGATTGCCTTACTCATGCCGAGATGGTTGATTTGATGAAGAAGGGCAAATGCTTTAATTGCAAGCAGCCTGGGCACCGTGCCAATGGTTGTCCCAGAAAGAAGGAGAGATCTACTCCTGTACGCCAGACTGAAACCAAAGCTTTGGGGTCTGGGTCGAAGATTGAAGAGGTTGAAAGTGACGATGAAGAAACTGTTCAGCGGTTGGTGCAGGATTTTTGATTTGGAGGAACAAATCGATGTATGTTTCTCCATTTGTACTATTACAACTTGTATGTACTGTAGGTGAACAAAAGGAACTTCATGTTCCCATTACCCTTATCTCTCGCACTCGTCCTAAATCTGTCAAAACCACCGCCATCATCAACTCCGGAGCTGCCGGAACTTTCATCTCAGAAGAATTCATGAAACTTCATAATTTCTCATGAAGAAGACTTAGTAAACCGTTCAAGGTTACTACCACTGATGGCTCTCATGTAAAAGGAGGCCCGATTATGCACTATTGCCTACTCATTGTCAAAATAGATGAATGAATGATGTACGGGAAGTTCAATATTACCCATCTAGGATGAAGGGACCAGATTCTTCTTGGTATCCCTTGGCTGTGTGCCATGAATCCAGTCATTGACTGGACTGCTGAAACGGTGACGTTATCATGCACCAAGAAGTCGGATCTTATTGAGATAGATGTCGACACTGATAGAAAGAAGGCGAAGCTTCCCCTTCTGTTTAACCATCCAATCCCGAAATGGAGAAATTCGAAACTCCCACGAGCCACCGAAATGCCTTCTCTACCGATCGTCACTGCCAAGCCTTCTATAATGAATCACCCTTCTACCGAATCATCCTCCCCTCCAGAATCCGCACCTGTGGCTCCCGCTCCTACCCTGCCAGCTGCTCCTCATGTAAAGCTACCCTTGCCGATGATTACTCGACCAACCCTTCCCAGTGAAACTCTTCCTCAACACCCTATCTCCCCCATTCCTAAACCTGAGAAGAGACGAAACAAAAGAGAATCATCCCCTCGACCACCACCCATCCTGACGGAACAACAACCACCAGAGGAGCAGAGGGAGCGTATTAGAAAAGCGGAGGAACCACCCAACAGTACACAAGCTGATAAAAAAGTACGATTCGATTTCACAGAAGGACGAGTCACTGAAGAAGAGTTCCTACTCAGAAAACCTTTTCCCGCATCCAATGATCCCATACCTACCAAAGAACCACCCTCACCCGCCAGCAAACCACTGCCCATGTTACTCCCTTCCCATGACAAAGAAGACGAACCTTTCTTCAACACCATGCAGGATGTTTGGATGGAACCAGAAGTCCGAAACATTGCTACCTACGAATTGAAGGAAGGAGAGTTCCTGGTGGAGTATGACGTAGAAGGTTTACAGATGAGGATCATCGAAGAAGTTTCCATGGATACTCCCCTTACCCATGATGGCATGTCCAGACTTGAGCAACTCCCGAATTACTCCCAAGTCTCCCTTGCTCTGCCATCTTTTGAGGAGACTACCAAATTCAGCAACAAGGCTCAGGAGTTCGCAACCGAAGAGAAGGAAAAGAAGAAGAAGAGTTTTGAGGAACTCATTCTGTCGTATCTCCACAATTTCTGGGATATTTTCACAAAAGAAGGGCTTAATAAGCTCCCCCTGGAATGACCCGGTATCGACCACCAAATCGAAACCAAGCCTGGCTTCGTTCCTCGCACATCGAAGGGTTATCCCTTATCCGGAAAGAAAAGAGAAGCCATTAAAACCTTTATTGATGAAAACATTGCCAAAGGGTTCATTTCCGAATCGAAGTTGCCCCAAGCTAGCAGATTCTTCTTTGTAGGAAAGAAGAGCGGAGAATTACGTCCTTGTCAAGACTACCGTTACATCAATGACTGGACAATCAAGAATGCGTACCTGCTCCCCCTTCCTGCTACGCTTATAGCTCAACTCCACAATGCCAGATTCTTCACTAAGATGGATATCAGATCCGGTTATAACAATATCTGCATTCACCCCAATGATTGCTGGAAAGCTGCCTTCACCACTGAATTTGGTCTGTACAAACCTAACATCATGTTCTTTGGACTATGCAACTTGCCCACCACCTTTCAAGCATACATGAACCAAACATTCCAGCAGGAAATCAATGAAGGGTGGATGGTGATCTATATGGACGATATCCTGATCTTTTCAAAGACACTCGAAGAACACCAGAAGCATATGCGAAGAATTCTAGAGCACATACGACAGGAATGGCTATTCCTGAAACCAGAGAAGTGTATGTTCGATGCCGAAGAAGTTGAATACCTCGGAATGATTATCCGACCTGGAGAAGTTGCCATGGATACTGCAAAAACTAAGGGTATCACAGAATGGCTGACTCCGTGGACTGTCAAGGATGTCTGCTCTTTCCTTGGCTTCTGTAACTTCTACTGAACTTTCATCTCCCACTACTCCAATATCGCCCGACCTCCTACCAATTTGACTAAGAAGAACGCCAACTTTGATTGGATGACTGAATGTCAGGATACCTTCGACATCCTGAAGATAAAGTTTACCCAGCAACCGGTACTTCGTAACCCTAATCCACTCCAGCAATTTGCGGTTGCCACTGATGCGTCCCTCATAGCAACAGGGGCAGTTTTACTCCAAACTAATGAAAATGGGGTTTATCACCCCTGTGCCTATCTTTCGCAATCTCTGAACTCAGCAGAGCGAAATTACCAGATTTTTGATCGCGAATTACTCGCAGTTATCTGCATTCTTACCAAATGGTGCCACTACCTCAAAGGGAGTCCCCATCCCATTATTGTCTTCACTGACCATAAGAACCTGCTGTACTTCAGGACAGTGCAGAAACTTACTTGATGCCAAGCCTATTGGCAACTTATCTTGTCTACTTTCGACATTGAACTCCACCACGTCACTGGTACTAAACTGGCCACCCCTGATGCCCTCTCCCATCGCCCTGATCATGATACTGGCGGTCATGATAATGAAGATACTGTTCTTCTTCCTGATTCCCTTCTTGTCCGACTCATCAACATGGATTTACTTGATGTATTGGGCTCTTCTGACCCTCTTGATGATCCACTTTTCAAGATGGCATCGGATGCCCTAGACAGCATATGCCTTCCCCCAATGAAATCCGCTCTCTCTGATTGGAAGATTGACAACAGTATTCTCTACTTCCGCAACCACACCTACATTCCTCCAGCTCATCACACCACCATTCTCTCCCAGCATCATGATCATCCCTCTGCGGGGCACCCCAGTCGTTTCAAAACTGAAGAACTTGTCAAGTGTGAAGCTTGGTGGCCCTCTATGGGGGCCTATATATGCAAATATGTTGAGGGTTGCGCCCTTTGCCAGCAAATGAAGGCAGATACTCACCCTGTTCGGCCACCTCTCACCCCCATTCCTTCCACAGCTACTCACCCATTTTCTCAGCTCTCTGTTGATCTCATCACCGATCTCCCTGTTAGCAACGGTTTTGATAGTGTCATGGTCATGGTAGACCATGGCCTTATAAGGGGGTAATTCTCACCCCTTGTCTGAAAATGATCACCTCAGAAGGTGTAGCAAAGCTATTTTGAAACATGTCTACTGTCACTTCGGCCTTCATGACAAAGTCATCTCAGACTGCGGTCCACAATTCCTCTCCAGATTCTCAAAAGAACTCACCTGACTCCTTGATTATCAGATCGCACCATCCACTGCATATTGTTACAATCGTTGTACGTCCTTTATTTCTTTCTCTTCTATTTCTTCTTGATTACGTCATCATTCCCTTGTATATCACTTTCTCCCACGGTCACTTGACCGTACGTTCATACATGACTCATTCTGACTCCTTTCCCCTTCTGACGTCATACGTTCAACACGTTGTATTTCACTGCCTTCCTTATCAAGGATACGTAGTCATTACTTATCTTCTCGAGCCTGCCCTAAAGGGGTCTACCTACTTACGTATATAAGCTCGAGTAGATACGTTGTATTTCCTCATTCTAATCTTACTGGGTTCTACCTGGATTCTTCCTTCGCTAAGGACCCCCAATCCTTAGTCGTCTAAGAATGTATCTAAGCTTAGCACACCTAAGTCTTAGTCTAAAGTGAACTTACCTCGCCTCGACTCAGCTAGTTCCGTGTACCTCTACTCGGACCTACCTTCGTCGTTGTAGAACGTATTTGACTCAGCCAGTCTAGTCCTCTCCGGCACTATACTGTCTTCGTCGCTTACCTTGAAACCACGACTCTCAATACTGCTCATTTGTGGCAGTCGTGTTCAGAACTATCCCAGTTCATAACACATATCATCCTCAGACGGACAGCCAAACCGAAAGACTCAATCAAGAGCTTGAAACGTATCTCTGTATATACTGCCAGAATAACCCAGATGAATGGGTAGAACATCTCCCCATCGCTGAATTTGTCCATAGCCACCGAAAACATGATGCCCACAACACCTCCCCATTCTTCCTCATGATGGGATTTGAACCCCGTGCCATTCCCCATATTATCCCTGACTCTACAGTACCATCAGCAGAAGAACGAGTACGTTCCCTGCAGAAGATAAGGGAAGAAGCGATCACATGTCACAACTTGGCGATGCAGAAAATGGCAGAATGCTCCCATGGGAAGAAATATACTCCATGGAAGATAGGCGATAAGGTTTGGCTCTCTGCAGAAAACCTCTGCTTAAAATTACCGTCTCGGAAACTTGCACCAAAGAGATATGGACTGTTCCCAGTTGAAGAAGTTCTTTCCCCGATTACATTCAAACTCCGATTACCGAAACAGTGGAAAATTCACCCCATGTTCCACGCTTCTGTCTTATCATCCTATAGTGAAACTGACGTACATGGCCCAAACTTCCTTGAACCGCCTCCTGATGTCATCAAAGAAGAAGAAGAATATGAAGTTGATGCAATTCTCACACACAAAGGGACTGGCAAACGCTGACGGTACTTAGACAATCTCCAAAACTCCACTCGAATCTTGAAGGCATATAAGATGCGACATGCCCTTTGATGTCCTCTCACCACCTCTTGACTCTCTTGATATCGCCAACCTACTTGATTATGTCTTCTGCTTCCCACAACAACACATCTGACTCTGACATCACCCTCAAAAACCATCCTTCATTCATCACTCCTGTACCTCTTACTCATCAATACACCATCGCAGACCTTGAAGACCCTACCCAAGAAAACTACCACAATGTCATCACTGATATCCAAAACACCTCCCTCATCATCTTTGCCCTCCTCTGCGAAGGGCACACTATTGAAATTGATAACCGACTCCACAGAGAGCATAACCATGTCCCCCAACTCGTCGTCAACCTCATCCGCACCACCTCCCTCTTGGGCAGAATCGCTGCCGACATTAAAGATCATCATGTCAAACAACACCTTTACCACATTGAGAGATGCATTCAACACTATGGTGTGCTGCTGCTTCCTGATACTTTTAAGAGCAGCGTTGAAGAGGTTATCCACATCATATCCGAACGTCGAGCAGGCATTGCACACCCTCCCTCTCTACACCACGTTGAGTGAATGCATACATTGCTTACCACCTCCTATTTAACACCTTGTCCTCATGTCGATGCCATTTGTGGCTTATTATCTAGTGTCGAGGAGGCATCCACTTTCATCGTAAAGGACCTTCACTTACGTGTGGCAGGGAGTCCAAGCGCACAGAAGATGTTAGAAAAGATAGCCACAACCGCACTCCCCTCCTATGCCGAAAAGACGCACCCAGATTGGGTTAGCAATGCCACTCTTGCAGTGCAACTTACGCTGCTGAAAATCCATCCTCCCATGACTATCCCCACTGAAGAGGAACTCGCCTCCACCACCCATATTTTAGAGGAGACCAACTTTGTATGCACTGAAGAACACCCAGCAGCACTCTATACTGCCTTCTCAGAAACACATGAGGAGATAGTCGCTGCCCAAACCAACACAGATGTATTTGGTATCCACAAAGATCTTCCCACTGCAACTCTCATAGACCCTTCCGCCTCTGGGCAAGTTCCTGTTGAAACTCTTGGTCGTACTCCCCCTCTTCAGCCGATGAATTAATCACCGCTGCTGAAAAGCATGATACACCACTGTTGCCACCTCCCTTTCAGGGATCTCTTCCAGATGATTGACTATCTCGAAACCAAAAATGCCATCGCTGTTACAATCATTGTATGCCCCACTCATTTTCCTCTGTTATTTACGTTCTTTCTTTTCTTGCTTATTCCATCATTTCCTTTTATATCTCTTTCACCCACGGTCACTTGACTGTATGTTCATATGTGACTCATCCTGACTTGGCTCCACTTATGACTCACTCTGACTCCCTATGACATTATACATTCAACATGTTGTACTTTAGCTGCCTTCCTTCTTTGGTTACGTAGCCTGTTTATATCTGACAAGCCTGCCCTAAAGTCCTCTTATACTTTAGTATGTAAACACTCATAGATATGCTGTATTTTCCTCATTCTAATCTTACTGGGTTTTACCTGGATTCTTCCTTCACTAAGGACCCCCAATCCTTAGTTGTCTAAGATCGTATCTAAGCTTAGCACACCTAAGTCTTAGTCTGAACTTACTTGCCTCAACTCAGCTAGTTCCGTGTACCTCATACTCAGAACTATCTTCATCATTGTAGAATGTATTCAACTCAGCCAGTCTAGTCCTCTCCGGCACTTGACTGTCTTCATTGCTTACCTTGATCAGTGCTAGACCTTCGTCCGGCTAGTACAACAAACCCATGACTCTTGATACCTCTTGTGTGAGGCAGTTGTGTTCAGAACTATCCCAGTTCGTAACAGTTGCGGCATGGCATCAGGCAAGGCAGGAGTGAGATCTGATAGCCCTAAACCACTTCCTATCCCTTCCCCACTCTGTCAATCTCATTCAAACTGCGATGAAAACATAGCGCGCAGCAGCTTGCTCAGCAGACGTTCCACTGACAGACTCCTGCAAGGAGGATGCTATTGAGTACTCTGACGCAGGTACACATCACACTGTAATATCTCCTATTATTGACACCGAAGAGCAAAAGACACCTACCAACATCACGATAACACCGCTGACATTCGAAACCTTACCGACCGCAGGCCAAAATGAAGTCCCAGTACCAGCGGCATCACTGCCCAACATAGCACTACCGCCAGTCCAACATAGTGAACCAAGTTTGTTACCAGAAGATATATGCGATGCTGACAATACCATACACAATTCTAATAGCGAAATGATTATCCCCCTGGAAAGCGTGATTACCGTTACCCATAGTGCTACTACCGACGAAGAAGCAGACACCACCAAGATAGAGTGCGAATGTCTACCACTGAGGTATAGTATCAATGTCGAAGCAACCCCATTCATAGACACAATCACCGAAGCTGTTACTGAATGTCCACCGCTAACCGAAGTATTGCCGTCACAGATAGAGACTATGCAGCAGAAATCCCAGCCACCACGTGCACCCAGGCTAGCGCTTACAGAAGAAATACCAGATGCTGATGATGGCCACCCTTGGCCTTATAGTATCATTCGCTGTATCGCGGCTTACCGGTTTATCACTGGTCACTGGCATCAACATTTGGCTTGGGAAGCAAAGCGCTGCCTCTGGCGTGCTAGCAACCCATTAATATTTGTTTCACAGTATGACAGGCCATCACACGCCTGCATAGCGCTATCACGGTACGAAAACAGAGCAAGAGGTTTCCATTGCCGAAGAAAGAGTCAATCAAAGAAGAACAATAGCGCCAGTCCCAGCACTCATATACCTGCCAGCAGTAACCCAACAGCACCCTTCCCATACCTATACCCACACTCGCTAAAAGACCACACTCATTTATAAAAACAAAAGAAAATGATATACTCCAAGTACGATACTATCCATTTTACCCCAGGCTTCGACCAGTGACCATTTCCTTCTCACTATATATCATGCCTACACAGCACCACTCACATATGATACTCGCCATGAGTGCAGAGACAATATACTTACTCAAAAGGACTACCGAAGACTAACAACGCGCACAGACAATTACAGTACCTTTCACCTTCTACCGCGGAGGCAGCACACCCCACCCTTTCATTACCAAAACAGATACTGATAGTCATCAGCAGTATCCCGAAGGCAGGAATAGACAATGGAAGAAGTAGCGAAGAAGACAAGACGAGCGGTACCTCGTGTGACTCCCAGTATCCTCTTTCTTTTTATCTTGACTATGCACGAGCAGTCGCTTACCTTATGTCCTCTTTTACCTTAGGCGCCAAATGGACTAGTGCATGGCATTTGGACATGGCATTTTGGTGGCACTTGGACTTAAGTGGACTGCAGACACTTAGGATTCACACATGGATACAGGCAAGCCTATAAGTGCCTATCATTACTAAGGGACTGTGCTATCCTAAGCACTACTCTATAGTACAAAGGAGAGAAAGGAGAGAAAAGACTAAGTACTCTAATCATTTTCTAAGGCAGTCCAAGCAGCCGCAGAGGCACTTCATCCCAGCCACCATTTCCTTCACCAGGCCCTCAGCCTGAAGAAAGTGCGCCTCCAAGCACTCCAACTCAGCGCCCATCAAGAACTCTAGGTCTTCCTCTTCCCTCAGCTCCTTCAATTGCCGCTGGAACAGCGCCAGGTCTGTAGGAGTCTCCTCCCTGGCTTCTGCAACCATGGCAAGGCTCTCCTTCCTTGCGACCTTAGCTGGGCATGGTGGCGAGGTGACCATGGCATCTTCTGTGTCTGAGAGCTCAATAGCTCCCTCAGGCATCTTGCGATGCCTGGTCACCATGGTACCCTTGGATGGGCCGGGCACCATGATCTCCACCATGGGAACTCTAGTACGACAAACTATGGAAACAAGTTAACAAAACTGCAAAGTCCAGAAAAAGGAAGGAAAACTTACCGGTATTGTGCGAGCACCTGTGTTTAGCTCTGCAGCAAGGGACACACACCTTGCTGGGCTCACCGATGCATGCTAAGTCCCGCCTAGCGCAATTGCTGCACTTGGTAGGCAAGTACAGCTCCTTGCCGTTGTTGGACGCATGCATGCAGCCTACCTTCAGCTAAAAAAACAAGAACATTAGTGAATCCAGCCAAGTATAAGCGAAAGAAAAGAACTCACCATAGGTTGTTCTACCTCTGATTCTTCTACCACCGCTATCTTCTTGGCAGTAGGGCGCACCTTCCATTTTGGTGCAGGGGCCTCTTCCTCATCCTCCTCATCAGCATCCGCGGCAGCCTCTGCTACCATGGCAGTCCCATCCACCACCTTCTCCTTCCCCTTCCCCTTCTCCAAGTTCTTCACTGCTAGCTCAGCAGCTACCTTCTTGGCACGCAGCTGATCGCGAAACAGCTGCGCAGACTCTACCACCGAGCTGGCGGCAGCAATCTCGGCCTTGGACAGCGTTAGCGTGTGTCCCAACTCAGCACCTTCCTTGCGGCAGCGCTCTAAGTCAAGCTGGAAAAACGCTAAGTCAGAAATTTATAACAAAAGAGAAAAATGAAGTGCAGCATCAATTTATCCCAGCTGCCGATCCAGATCTCTTTATCCTCCACGAGTTCTTCTTTGTCATCAGAGATTGACTTTATGAAGGCCTCGAGTTTCTCATGAAGGATCGCAAACTCCTTCTGAGGGCCCAAAAGGACAGGTGTGGCAAAGGAAGAGAAGTTGAAAGTGAAGTTAGACATTATTAAGTCGTAGAAAAGATGAGGGGAAAACCAAGCAGACAGCGGCTAATTTATAGGGATTACCAATCGCGGCCACAATGTGCCACTCTTCATTTCCATTGTTCTGAGGCCACGGAACCACATACCACACTTCCACTTCCTTATGGCAATCACCGAGACATGCATCGCACCACATGACTTCTATGATCGAAATTCTGCTAAGTTCCTTGCCAATGGCATACCTGACTAGGGATGGTCAGATTTCAAAGTCCCCAGGGGATGTGACAGTCTAGCTGGTGCTAGCCTTGCATGAGTCCATTTCCATTATTGTCTGGCTCCTATACCGAATAGCGCAATAACCCCTAACCCTAGTGCCATCGATATATACAGTTACCGAGGTTACCACGCTCTTGCCAGACTATCGTACTGCAGTACCGAGACACATTTCCATGAGCCGATGCCCATTGAATGCCCATGCCATGCCAACTAGTTCCATTTGGTGCATAGTACATTCCCATTTACCACTGCTGATCCCATGGCAAGCTTTATTACATGTAGAACGTGTGCCGCAGCACATGCAGCACTATTACATATCGCTAGGGCTAAGTCTCGCATACTCGCTACTACTCTCACCTATCGATTCCGCATACTTACAATGTATGATAAAAAACTGATGACTTCTCCTCCGTTCAACACTCTCCTTCTACTGTACTGCAGTAGGAGTAGTCACTTACTATCATTTTTATATCATATCATTCATTAGACGGGATCCCCATACCACTACCGCTCTCACTATACACAATTATATTTTCTTGAAATCCAAATATCTTTGAAGGATCCTTTGACATTCCTCACTCTCAACACTTCCCTTACCGCTATCTTCGCTAAAGCACCAGCATTCATTGGTATCATCGGTTTTGTCGCTATCACGCTATTTCTCTTTGCTGACCCCTGGCATACCATGCTATCACAGATATCGGCATACACTATAATCACGCTTGTCATTAGCGACCCTCATGACATCTTAGGTATCACCAGTACTGTTGGTATCTACCTTTCACGTGACGCTTAACATCGGCATCCACGGAAAATGCAGCGCTATCAGCAGCAATGCTACCGCTAGGATCGGGATCACTTCATAGGGGCATCACACATCTTATAGCAGTGCTTGGCAAAGTATATTCACTTGTAACCCCTCAGGTCAAACGTTCTTGCACTGCAAGAATAGCAGCTAGGCAAGCACTCGACATATACTAGTCTAGGGGTAGTTTGCTATCAGCCTAGCTAGATTGTAGTCTTTACAGTGGTTGAAGGGGCAATGGAGTAATCTAGAAGTCGGGCTAATTCTTTGGAGAACCGTGATAGGAACTGTGGTCCCCAATCTGAGATGACTTTGTTGTGTAGTCCAAATCGTCTATAGATGTGTTTCAAGAATAGTTTGGCTACTCCCTCTGACGTGATTGTTTTGTGGCATGGAGTAATAATCACCCCCTTCATAATCCCATGGTCTACCACGACCATAATACTGTTGAAGCCCCCAGAGACAGGGATATCAGTGATGAGATCAATGGACAATTGGGCAAAGGGGTGAGTCACGGAAGAAGAGATGGGAGTCAATGGGGGCCGAACAGGATGGGTGTCAGCTTTCATCTGCTGGCAGAGAGCACAACCATCGACATACTTGTGGATAAAAGAACCCATAGCCAGCCACCAGGCTTCACGCTTGACCAGTTCTTCTGTTTTAAAGTGGCCGGGGTGTCCGGCGGTGGGGTGATCATGGTACTTAGCAAGGATAGCTGCCCTATGACTCGGGGGAATATAGGCACGGTTCTTGAAGTAGAGAATATTGTGGTCTATTTTCCAGTTCGATAAGGCTGACTTCATGGGGGGGTAAACAGATGCCGTCAAGAGTGTCAGATGCCATCTTAAAAACTGGGTCATCTAATGGGTCAGAAGAGCATAGGGGGTCGGCAAGGTCGACATCAAGGAGGCGAACAAATAGGGAATCAGGGAGAAGGATCTGATCAATGTTATCTTCTTTACCAGAGCCATGATCAGGATGGTGTGAAAGGGCGTCTGGCACTGCTAATTTGCTTCCTGCAACATGATGGAGCTCAATATCAAATTCTGATAAGAATAGCTGGCAGTGCGCTTGACGTTGAGTGAGCTTCTGAGCCATGTTAAAATAGAGCAAATTCTTGTGGTCAGTGAAGACAATGATAGGGTGTGGGTTGCCCTCTAGATAGTGGTGCCATTCCGCCAGAGCTCTGATAATGGTGAGGAGTTCTCTGTCGAAGATCTGGTAGTTGCGTTCTGCAGGGTTCAGGGATTGTGACAAGTACGTGCAGGGGTGGTAAATGCCGTTCTCATCGGTTTGTAAAAGAATGCCTCCAGTAGCTACTAGGGAGGCATCTGTAGTGATTGCAAACTGCTTTAGGGGATCAGGGTTATGGAGTACTGGTTTAGTGGTAAAGGCGTGCTTGAGCTTATCAAAAGACTGCTGCGCATCATTGCTCCATTCAAATTTCTTGTCCTTTTTGGTAAGGTTGATGAGTGGTTGTGTGATGTCAGAATAATGGGGAACAAAGGATCTGTAGAAGTTACAGAAACCTAGGAATGACCGAACTTCGGAGATGTTCTTTGGTATCTCCCATTTTCGAATCCCTTCCACCTTCTCGATGTTGGAGGTAACCTGCCCAGGGTGAATAACCATTCCCAGATACTCGACTTCTTCTTTGTCGAAGGCACATTTCTCTGGTTTACAATAAAGCATCTCCTTTCTAAGTTTCTCCAAAATATGATGCATATGTTTCCAGTGTTCTTCTAGGTTATTCAAAAATATGAGAAGGTCGTCCATGTACATGATAAGCCATCCTTCATTGAGTTCTTGTTGGAACATTCTATTCATATACGCTTGGAACGTGGCTGGGGAGTTACACAAGCCAAAAAACATAACATTGGGTTCATATAGACCAAATTCTGTTGTGAATGCCACTTTCCATCGATCGTCAGGGTGGATGCGGATGTTGTTATATCCTGACCATATATCCATCTTCATGAAATATTGTGCTTTATGGAGGTGAGCGATGAGCGACGTAGGAAGTGGGAGGGGGTAAGCATTTTTGATGGTCCATTCGTTGATATACCGGTAGTCCTGTGTTGGCTGTAGATCTCCACTCTTCTTTCCAATGAAGAAGAAGCCACTGGCCTGGGGAGATTTAGATTCCAAAATAAATCCTTTGGCTAGGTTTTTGTCGATGAAGGCCTTGACTGCATCTTGTTCTTTGGGCGACAGCAGGTAAATCTTGGATACTCTTGGGACATACCCTGGCTTGGTTTCGATATGATGGTCCATCCCTGGTCATTCTGGTGGCAAGTGATTAAGTCCATCTTTAGCAAATATGTCGGCGAAGTTGTGAAGGTAAGAAGGGGTGAGTTCCTCAAAACTCTTTTTCTTTGCTTCTTTCTCTGCTGTTGCGAACTCCTGCGACTTACTGCTAAACTTGAGTGGAGTTGTGTGTTGTTCAGCATACGACATTCCATCTCTTGTAAGAGGTGTGTCCATGGAGACATCCTCAATAATCCTGACCATTTCACCATTGAGTGCATATTCTGCTAAAAATTCTCCTTCCTCCAGGGGATAATCTGCGACGTTCCAAACTGGTTCTTCCGGTGCATCCATCCAAACGTCTTCTTTTGTGTCATATGTCTCGTCATCTTCTGTTGGGAGCATGGCTGGTACCGGTTCGTCTTCATCCATAACTTCTTCAATGGAAGCGAACGGTGGTGGCAGTGATTCTCGTCTTTTGCAACTCATGCTTCATTCTGCTTTTCTCTTTCCTTTCTTTTGTTCTCCTACAGGCCTCTGCTCCCACACAGTCAGTCCTGGGCAGAATACTTCTTCTAGCTCTGCCGCCCTCTTCATTGGTTGTTGTATCAGTGAGACCGGTCTTGGCGGTACTGATTCCACTGGTTTCTGGGCTTCCCTTGGTTCGGTTTCTTTCAGTTTGTGGATCAAAATGACATAACCATCGTCTTTGATGATTGTCTCCCCTTTCTTTAGCTTCGACTGGGCCCACTTTTTCTGCGGTTGGGGTTGGAAGAAAGTTGGTAGACGATTAGTGATTCAACTATTGTCGATAAGGGTCTCCACTTCTTTAGACCTTTTAGTGGCGGATAAGGTGAGTGTCTCAGCTGCCCAATCGATCATGGGGTTCATGGCTTTGAGCCATGGTATCCCCAAAAGGATCTGATCCTGTCGCCCTAGTCTGGTGACATTGAATTTCCTGATCATGACTCAATTGTCTACTTTGACGTGAAGCATGCAGTAGCAAGATATCGGTCTGCTCTTTGAGTAGCTTCCATCAGCGGTAGTTACGGCGAAGGGTTTCCTTAGGGGATGGGTTCTGATGTGATGATCATGGATGAAATCTTCTGATATGAAAGTTCCGGCTGCTCCAGAATCTATGACTGTGGTGGTTTTGACTAGATCCTTATGAACTTTGGAGAAAAGGGTGATGGGGATACACATTTCTTTTTGTTCACCTACTTTTCATACAAGTCGTATGGGTACAATGGGAGAGTCTGTCATCGACCCAGCTCTCCAATTCAAAAATCCACGTCAAGTCTCCTCGCTTCTTCTTCTTCAGTTTCTTCAGCAATCTCCTGTTTCCTAACAGGGATCTTCTTCCTCGGACATGCATTGGTGCGATGACCAGTCTGGGCGCAATTGAAACACTGGCCCTTCTGCATATATTTGTGTCTGTCTGCCTCAGTAAGGCGATCTACCTCCATGGCATTGGGGTCCGATCTTCTGGGAGGAGGGACATACTTCTGTCCATTCTTCCTCTTTCCATTCCCTTCCCCTTTCCTTACTGCGGCATATCTCTCCCAATTGGCATTCTGGTTGATAGTGGCTGTGATGTAGGCTTTGATGGTAACAGGAACGGTTTCCATCTGACAAATAGCATGCTAAAGACCTGGTTTGAGCCCTTGCTTGAAGAAATAGATGAGAGTAGTGCTTTCTTTCAATGCCAACTCCACCATCAAGGTTCTGAATTCGGAAATATAGTCAGTGAGGCTTCCAGTGTGCTTGATTTGCCCGATCTTTGTCATGGCATTGACCTTTTCATCCGCCGTGATGAATGAGGCTCTGAAGTTTTTCTCGAAGTCCTCAAACTTCCCCCATGCTTCTCCTGCTTCAAACACTTTAGCGTAGAAGTTCAATGCTCATGCTCCTGCCATTCCAGTCTTCATGTAAGCGAGGGTGGTAGCGATCTTCTTTTCATCAGTGTTATAGTAGTTAGCATTTATAGAGAAGTAGGTCTTGACTGAGTATAGCCATCTTTTGGCATCGGTGGGGGTTCCATCGAACTGACTTGGTAACCCCGCTTTCAATTCTGGTGTGGTGATCTGCACTGCTGATGATCCAGACATTGCTATGTCAGTATCAGTACTCATATGTCTTTGGTCGAGATTTATCTGGGTTCAAGGTTCACTTCGTGGCAAGTTCTCTTGAGTCGGATTCTGGTGTTGCTGGCACTCACAGATGTGTGGCGTTCATAAGACTTTAATTTTTTGTTATGACTGGGGTTGGTTGCAACACAACTACTCAAAAGAGAGTGACAGTCATTCAGTATCAGCGTTGAAGTACAAAAGAGTATTATGCCTCGCGTAGACAATGAAGACAGACAAGTCCAAAGAGAGGACTAGACTGGCTGAGTTGAATACGAAGATCATGTTCAGACTAAGACCTTAGGAGTGCTAAGACTTAGAAGATGATTCAGACGACTAGAGCTGCAGGGCTTCTAGCGAGAAGAAGTTCCAGGTAAAACCTAGTAAGATTAAAGTAAGGAAACTACAAGCGATACACTGTGCTTAAATAGGCCAGTATGTGCGCACAGACCACGACCAGAACAAGTAAGTATGTAGAGAGATGAATACGGAAGGCATGGATGTATGACGATGCAAGGAAACAAGAAAAGTAAATGATGATGTGGCAAAGCCACGTAAGTACAACGACCGGTTCGTAGACCGTATCGTGAGACAAGTAGTCCATGGTCATACACGTTATGTAATTACAAGAAAGAGGAAAATGTATAGGGGCATGTACAACTTGTAACATGAGTCATTGTTTGGCACATCCATTTCATGTCTCATTTAAGACCTGCCTAACAATCTTTTCGTTTTATCATGCCTTAGGCATCTACTCTGGATGAATTCTTTAAAGTCTGTCTTTATAGCCAACTAGCACCAGAACAGATCAGAGATATGAACTCATTTAAATCTTGCATGAAGTAAAACTCCTTTCAAGCTGTGTATTTTTTGTTTTTTATTTCAGATTTTCCTGAAATTTCACCCCATGCAAGATTTGAATCAAAATGATTGAACATTTTGATTCAAATCTCGCTATTGGTTAAATTACTTTCTTTTCATGTGTCAAAATGGTGTATGAAATGTAGAATTTTGCCCAGGATTTCCCCACCCTTCCAAATTTTGTGTTTTCACTGTGTCAAAATGTAATACTAGTAAGAATGCCAAATTTATCAATCACATTTCGAAACAAATCTTGCATAGTGCAAAACTTTCAAACTGCATGATTGTCACAGATTTGGACAAGTTGGATCACATTTCATCCAATTTGGGACAGGTTTTCCCTGATGAATTATTAGGGGTGACCATCATATGGTCAGATAGATTTCCTCCAGCTTTCGAGATACTAACCAGATTGCAGGGGCATTTCACAGGATGAGAAGCATTACCCAAATGCATCTTGTTTTGTACCAGAGAGATTCATCAATGTCAATGGCATCTCGACAGGTGGTGACCCTGCACAATTCGTGTTCAGCTTTGGCCGGCGCATATGTCCAGGTGAGTTGATTCATTCTTATATTATATATGACTCAATGAGAGACTTGGGCCAGTATGCTGCTGATGCATCCTTGTGGTCTGCCATTGTCACCATTTTGGCCACATTGGATATTTCTTCTGCCAAAGATGGCCAAGGCAAGGATATCAACTTCACCCCAAAATTCACGACGGGACTTTCTCGGTGCGTGGTTTCTTTGTTTCATTCTATCTGTCCGTCGCTGACACTTTCCTTGCTTTAGTCACCCTATGATCTTCCCTTGCAGTATCTCAACCCGTTCTCATATTCATTCAGGACTCGTGGATTTATTGCGGGCTGAAGTGTAATATGACCCAAGACAGAAATGCTTGTCTTCTCGTTGATGGTATGACTATTGTAGGGCGCTCTCTGTACTTCTTACTCCTTTTCAAAACCTTTTCTAGTGCGTAATTCCTTCAACAGGATGAGTCAAAGAATTTTCGTAAGAACTGTCGTGTGAGCTCCGAGTCTCTGTCAATGTAGCTGGAATGTGATGGCCACTCATTCACTTTGTTCATACGGGCACCGCTTTTAACCATTTTGCGACTTCCAGGTGTGTCCTCATAACTCTATTCACTCTACTAGTCATGCCTCGTTCGGAGTTCCTCTAACATTTTTCCTAATCTCCTTCACTTCCAAAGCAACAGGTGATGCAATTGCCTCTGTCAGCTCCATGCAAGAAACAGCACCATCTATTTCCATAAGATTTAAAGACTCGTTATACTTCATTACTACCCTGGCCTTCAGGGGGGTTAAACTGTCAAAGCTGACAGTGTGACATTACTCTGGGACAGGACATCCAGTCCCACCTTTTGCAAAATGAATAATGAGCTGATTGACTGGATAGCTTCAAGGCTGGGTTTGAGTTCAGGGGAAAGAGAATGGAATGAGAGGGATAAGGGATGAGATAGCGACAAGGAATAGATCGAAGTAGTTAGGACACGAGTAGGGCAAGACCAAGACTTTTGAGACGAGTTCCTAGATGAGACGTTTCAAGAACTTTCTGAGGTGTTTTCTGAGTGGGGAATCGAATTTGCTTCCCTTTGCTCTATCCTCATGAATAGGGACTGTACCTGAGCTACTCATACTGCGAAACAGTCAGGGTCCTCAGATGTGTATAGATTGAATGATTATATGAAGACGAAAGCACAAGGAAGTGGTGTTGCAACTGACAAGGTGGCATCAGTAAACTGGTGAGTTCTTGCTGGCGATTATGCTGATTGCAGTACATTTACATAGTCATATGTTCCAATGTGATGAAAACCTTTCCTAAATGTTACAATATATGACAATGTCTTCTTCTCAGAAGTTCTCACCAGTTCTCTGATGGTAACATAGAAAGGTACAAAAATTTGAATGAGTGATGGTACAAATGACAGGAGTTGCATAGCATACTATGTCTCAAACATTCTTTGTTTGAAGCTGTGGTCTGGGTGCAGAGGATATACAATCCTTACTTGAATGCGGAGATGTGAGCTGAAAACAAGGGAGAATTACTTTAAAGAAACATTGCCCTGTGGCCTCTCACTCTTTCTGTTTGTAGTCGAGGGATGGTGTTGTACTATTCACTGCACATCGATGTTCAAGCATGGATCCAGGCTGCAATGATTGACACCTGATCAACTGCACACTGCAAATTGAGACGGCATTATCAGGGCAAGAAGGTGTGGATGCTATACAAATAAAGATGTTGGATTCCGACGATCCGGAAAGAGAAGAGAAGATGATGGCCAAAGAATCTGAGAAGCAAGGCACAAGGAGGAGAAGTTGAGGAATGTGGTAGGAGTGCAAGCCACAATATGCCAATGAGATGTGGTGTGCTGATGTCGGCTGAGCTTCTGAGACATACACAAATTAAGTTATGTTTAATTTTTATTCCTTACTTACCTGCTATAAAAACAAGCGCCTGAGAGATGTGAACATCTCAGTTCTTGACCAGAGACTAAGATGTAAGTACTTAGTTCCTGTAAGTCAGCCATAGCTGACAAAACCATAGTGTACCTTGTCTTTCTAGGTAGCACACATGTTAATATGAGTTCTTGACCAGAGACTGAGATTGTACCTTGTCTTTCTAGACCCTTCTCTCCTCGTTTGCTTGCCTGTCATCATGACAGGTTATGAGCCCTGCTGTGGCCATGGATAACACGCACCCCTCCACCAACTCAGCCCTCTTTAATGTCCCAAAGCTAGCCAAGGACAGCAGCAACAGGATATCCTATAAAGGAAGAATGTTGATAGCTATAGGCGTGAGAGGTATGATGCAGTATGCAGATGGTTGGGCAGTAAGACCCATCCCCTTCAAGGTCGATGACAAGATGAATAAGCTTGTCAAGCCCAATGGCAAGGAGCCAATGGAGGCAGAGATTGAGGCACATGAAAAGAGAGTAGACAATTTCTTCCAAAAGGACTCACTTGTCAAACAACAAATCTTCAGCACCATCACGGCTAGGCTCCTGCTCTGAGTCCAGAACCTTGATTCTGCAGTGTCATATACCGGATTCTACACTCCACTTCCACTATAATATCCTGCTCAAATCCACATCCATCCAATCCCCACTCAATCCAGTTCACATATCCAATCCAATACACTCATCTGATCTATATCTGATCCATATCCAATCCATGTCCATGTCATATTCCATACATCCAATCTCAGATCCGATCCGATCCAATTGATCCTGCTTCTATCCAGACCACAGATCTGATCTGAATCACCCATCCGAGAGCCCCAGCTTCTTGTGTTCTAAGTCCACTGTGCATACTTGCTTCTATCCCTTTTCGGTGATCTACCTGTACCGGTGTCCCGGCTGTGTATATTCCTGTCCTGCTTACTGATCCGTTATCTGTGCTCCATATCTGACTCATGTTGCTGATCCACTGCGCATTTACTAATAGACTTCTGTTATACTTTGTGCATAGCCCTCCAGTTCCGGACTCACTGATTATCCATACTATCTGCCTACAGTATATAAACTACATGTACAACTCTAGAGAACCTTAGTTCGAATATCATCTTAGATTCTGCTCATTCCGTTTATCCGAACCTGATCCTCTCCCAGCTCTAAGTATCTTCTGAGACTTAGGATTGATTCCTATAGTCTACATTTCCGACTCTACCTCCGGTAGCCTATACTCATTAGTTTCTAGTACGGACCTCGTCCACTACTAGCCTTATACCTTGAATCCATCCACATGCTCCAGATACCCTCCAGACGTACTCTCTCCATCCATACGTTTCGGATATACTTCGGACGTGCCATATCCGATACCTTCGGATCCACTACGCAAGCACTTCCAGATCCTTGGACATAGATTACTCCTCTGAAATAAAGGGTAGTACTCAGGAAAGGGGCACAGTGCATGAACTGAGGCCAAAACCCTTCAGATCTCTCATCTATTGAGTATGATCTTAACAGTATATTTGAACTCACACCTTTCCGAGTACAATCTCCAAAACCACCTATATCATGCCTCCACGCAAAACTCAGAACTCCCTCCAAGGAGCCGGACTTGGTCTGATCCAACAAGACCCCACACCCATCGTCCAAACATTTACCAGTTTCTCTCAGCGCCGTGCAAGCATGAGTGACATAGGACAAAGCATCTCCACTTGTCTCGCCAGACCAGATCCAGTTACACCAACCCCAAACACAGATAACCTAGATGCTAATCCATGCCCAACCATCTGTTTCGATGATGAGTTGCATGATAATCCACTGGATAATGGAGATGAGGATCCAGACGTTGGGTACCTGGATAACAAAGAAGACGATGACCATCTTAGCCCCCAAGACTGGGTCTTAGCTCAACTATCCATAGCCATCAACCATCTTGCTCGCAGTAGCCATCATAACAACACCTCAGATGATAGCAAGGTCAAAATCCAGGAACCAGATACCTTTGACGGATCTGAGCCTCGCAAGCTCTGAGCATTCTTTGTCCAGTGTGAGCTCAATTTTCAAAGCAAACCTAATGTTTTCCATTCCAGACATGCTAAAGTCAATTTCGCCCAATCCTATCTCAAAGGAATGGCTCTCGAGTGGTTTGAACTGGATCTCCTTTCAGACAAGAATAGTATCCGTCCGGATTGGATGGATGACTACTCCGAGTTCATGCTCGAGCTCCAAACCAACTTCGGACCTCATGATCCATCTGGAGATGCGGAAATGCAGTTAGAGCAACTTCATATGCATGATGGACAGCGCATCAACAAGTATGTTGTAGAATTCCAATGACTTGCATCCCAAGTACGGGAATGAGGAGATGGAGCTCTATGACAACAATTCTATAATGGTCTTCTGGCCCGAACCAAAGACAAGATCAGTTGCATGGGTAAACCCACCACCCTCTCAGAATTCAAAACCCTCGCCCAGACCATCGATGCCCATTACTGGGAACATAAGGGGGAAGTCACCCGGGAAAGCAGATCAACCCTTTCCAACCCTCCCAGACAGTCGGTATCTGACCAGATGAGCGCTAACTCATCTGGGTCCAAAACGACTAGATCCGCAAAATCCAATCCTGCAGCCTCTCCCACTTCTAAGGTTCCAGACCTTCCCAATGGGATTGGAGCTGATGGAAAGTTAACCACCAAGGAGTGTCAGAGACGGTTTGACAAAAGACTCTGTATGTTCTGTGGCAGACCCAGTCATACTGCCCGGAACTGCACCAAGTCAACCTTGTGCGCAACTAAAGGTCATGCTGCAATACTTGACCTGGAAGCGGATCCAGAAGCCTTGGATGAGGCAAAAAATTAGCCTGTGACCCTCTTGACTCCATACGGGATGGGGGTCGCATTGGCCCAACCCATAC
Organism: Suillus decipiens; assembly: GCA_016695475.1. Taxonomy (NCBI): domain Eukaryota; kingdom Fungi; phylum Basidiomycota; class Agaricomycetes; order Boletales; family Suillaceae; genus Suillus; species Suillus decipiens. The sequence goes on along the minus strand of MU172923.1, from coordinate 942,130 downwards.
AACAGAGCTATGACTCAACACTGTAACCCTTCTGGATCCAAACTCTTTATGCCCATCCATCTCTCTTCCATTTTTCTCCAATATATCTGAATTTCCCACCCTCATAGATTGCAGCTCTTCTCACTGCTTCATAGACACTAGTTTTGTCCGAAAACATAAAATTCCTACTTATCAGATTCCTCCACTACCGCTCCATTTGTTTGATGGTACCTGCAATAACAATATTTCTGAAGCCATAAACTTATCCATCTGATTCTCCTCTGGTATAGTCACCTCCGATACATTCTACATTACCCCTTTGGATTCTTCTTATTATATCGTCCTTGGATATAGCTGGCTCACCCGACACAATCTGTTGATTGACTGGGTATTGGGCAGCATTGAGTTCCAGACGACTATACAAGAAACATCATTGAACCCATCCGCATCATCACTGCCTCTGGACATTCCATCCACGGCAGAAGTTTCCCATCCGAACCCTCTGCTACCTCTGGAAGTTCCATCCAAGGTAGAAATGTCCTCTCCGACATCTCCATTGCCTCTGGGCACCCCATCCATGGAAGAGATTCCTCCTCCAACCAAATCTGAACCCTCTGCTGTTACCTCGGTCCCTAACATATCTCTGATAAATGCAGTGGCATTTTGCTGTGCCTGCAAGTTAGAAGGATCTACTCAATTCAGCATCTACCTCCGTCCATCTGAAGCCCACCTCCGATCCACATCCATATCATCCGATCCTCCAGACCTCTCCAGAATCCCCTCCAAATACCATGAGTTTGCAGATGTCTTTGACAAGGACAAAGCAGGGCAGCTCCCCCCTCACTGACCCTATGACCTCAACATTGAGTTAGAAGAAGGGGCCAGTCCGCCTCTTGGAACCATATACTCTTTTTCTCCAGTCGAGCTTGAAGCCCTCCAGAAGTTCCTTGACGAAAACATCTCGTCTGGACTCCTCCGATCCTCGTCCTCTCCTCATGGAGCCCCTGTCCTGTTTGTCAAAAAGAAGGATGGCTCCCTCTGTCTTTGTGTGGACTTCCGTGGCCTTAACAAGATTACCAAGAAAGACCAATATCCATTACCCCTCATTGCCGACCTCCTAGACTCTCCAAGCTGTGCCAAAGTCTATACCAAAATTGATCTTCATTCCGCTTACCACCTCATCTGGATAGTGGAAGGAGATGAGTGGAAAACCTCCTTCCATATGCGCTATGGCTCCTATGAATGGTTGGTAATGCCAGAAGGTCTTATGAACGTGCCACCGGCTTTCCAACGCTTTGTTAATAGTGTCTTTGCCGATATGCTGGATATATGCGTTATTGTGTATCTGGATGATATTCTCATCTATTCCGAAGACCTTACGAGTCATAGGAAACACATCTGAGAAGTACTACGCCATCTTCATAAACATCGACTCTATGCTAAACCCAAAAAATGCGAATTCCACTCGTCCTCCATTGAGTATCTTGGTTACCAGCTATCTCCAGAAGGCTTGACAATGTCATCTGAGAAAATCCAGTCTATTGTTAACTGGCTGGAACCTTGGAAGATCAAGGACATTCAATCCTTTCTTGGGTTTGCTAATTTCTATCATCGATTCATCTTCAATTACTCAGATATCGTAGTTCCCCTCACTCAGCTTACATGCAAGGGAGTTCCATGGAACTTCTCCAAGGACTGCCGGAAATCCTTTGAAACACTCAAGAAGGCCTTCACTTCCGCTCCAGTACTTACCCACTGGATTCCGGATGTTCCTATAGTTGTGGAAACTGATGCCTCTGACTATGCTATTGCCAGAATACTTTCCATTGTATGTCCAGACTCAGAGCTTTGTCCGGTTGCCTATTATTCCCATACGCTATCTGCTCCAGAACTCAATTATGACACCCATGACAAGGAACTCCTAGCCATCCATGAGGCTTTCCGAACCTGGCGACATTACCTAGAAGGCTCGTCCGAGCCTATAGATGTCATTACGGACCACAAGAACCTTGAGTATTTTTCCACCACCAAACTCCTCTCTTGCCATCAGGATTGCTGGTCAGAATTCCTCCATCAGTTCAATCTCATCATCTGTTTCCATCCTGGAAAACTCAGAGCCAAACCGGATTCCCTGACAAAACATTGGGATGTCTACCCCAAAGAGGGGGATAAGGACTACACTCAAGTTAACCCTCATAATTTCCGCCCAGTATTCACTTCCGAACAATTAGCTTCGTCCCTATGAGCCACAACCCTAGCACCTCCAGTCCTTTGAGCAGCTGTCCTTATGGATACAGAAAGCCTTCAGAAAGACATCCTGACAGCACTTCCCAATGACCCCATCGCCAAAATGTATCTTCCAGTACCTTCGTATCCGAGATGGACAGTAAGCGATAGTGGATTCCTTTGCTACAATAACCGTATCTATGTCCTGGAAGCCAATGACTTATGATTATGCATCCTCCGTAACTGCCATGACCACCCCCTATCTGGACACTTCGGACAAAATCGTACCCTTGAGCTTGTCCGACATGACTACACCTGGCCCGGAATATGCACCTATGTAAAGGATTATGTCAGGTCCTGCACTTCCTGCGCCCGAGCCAAAGTTCCAAGACACAAGCCATATGGATTACTCAAGCAACTCCCTGTTCCGGAGAAGCCATGGAATTCCATCTCTATGGACTTTATTGAGCAACTTCCGGACTCATCCGGCTATACAGCTATCCTTGTCATCATAGACTGCCTATCAAAGCAAGCCATATTTTTTCCGACTCATGACACCATAACCTCTCTGGATCTCGCCTGCCTCTTCCTCCTTCACGTATTCTCCAAGCATGGTGTTCCATCCCATGTGACCTCGGATCGAGGAACTGAGTTCATATCCCACTTCTTCCAGTCTTTAGGGAAAGCATTAGACATGGTCCTGCACTTCACATCTGGATATCATCCAGAAGGGGATGGACAAACTGAGCATGTCAATCAAATGCTGGAACAATACCTTTGGATCTATTGCAACTATCAACAGGACAACTGGTCTGAACTACTACCCCTAGCAGAGTTTGCATACAATAACGCTCCAAGTGCTACTACTGGGTTATCGCCCTTCTTCACCAATAAGGGTTACCATCCGAATATTTCCATCCATCCAGAACGCAATCTATCCTCCATCCGTGCCCAGGAATATGCTCTAGACCTTAACAAACTTCACCAGTTCCTCCGAAAAGAAATGTCCGAAGCACAGAAACACTATCAAGGACCTGCGGATGCTAAAAGACAACCAGCTCCAGACTTCCAGATTGGAGAACAAGTCTTCGTTAAAGCTAAGTACTTCCGTTCCACTCGCCCATCAAAGAAGCTTTCGGAAAAGAATTTAGGTCCATTTGAAATTATATCTCATCCGGGCACACATTCCTTTGCCATCCGACTTCTGGATTCTATGCATTCTGTACATCCTGTATTCCATGTCTCCCAACTAGAGCCAGCAATTCCGAACACCATCCCCAATTACATCCAACCTCCTCCTCCTCCAGTCCAGGTCGACAGAGAACCAGAATACGAGATATCCAAAATCCTGGACTCTAGACTTGATCATCATAGACGCCAGTGTCAACTTCTGTACCTCATCTGATGGTCTGGATATGAAGGAACAGATGAAGAGACTTCATGGTTACTTGCTACTGAGCTCGGAAACGCATCCGAACTCGTATCCAACTTCCACTCTGCATATCCGGACAAACCTGGTCCTATTCAACTCTGAAGTACATGGATGATATATGAAATACAAGTACAAGTATTGGAAAAGGCCACAGGACTAGAAAAAACTACATTTCCATAGACTCATCCACCCCTCCAGATCCGTCCTCCTCACTTCCAGAACCCTTATTCATCTCCTCATCTTCCTCCTCAACATCCAAAGTTGTCCGAACCTCATCCGATGGGATCCGAATCCCCAACCAAAGCTCCCCAAAAAGCAAGGCCTGGAACTCCCTTTGTTGTTGGAGGAACACCTCCAGTCTGGCACCCATCCAGTCCATTGCAGTCCTGCTGCCTTCCACCGCCAGGATGCTTTGTTCTAGGAGAGAATTGGTCCGAGCCAACTCAGCCAGGACGTTGTTGATGGCCATCAACAAGGATTGTCCATCATCCTCCACAACTTCTGAAGGATCCAGACTTGGACTCCTCTGACGTCTCTTACCTTTACCCCTCGGAGATGGGGATCCGACAGTGCGCTGTCTCTTCTTGCCCTTGGCCCTCGGAACCTTGACGGATCCGGGCCTCCCAGGACAAGTGCCCTTGTCCCTATGACACAGATCACAAGACTTGATCTATCTGAGAGCCCATTAGCTCGGATCCAAAACAGCTCTATAGACTCACCAGGGCATTCCTGTCCACATCCATCCACAGACAGATCCGACCCTTCCCAGTGCAATGCGCACAGGATCCGTCATTGTCTGAAGACAAAGCACGAGACTTCCAAAAGTTAGGAAGGGATCAGAACAAACATCCAAAACTCACTGTCTCTGCTGCAATCTCATTCCGCCTCTTTTCCTCTGCTGCTGCCCTCCGCTTCTCAGCCTCCTCTATCTTCCGCAGATCCTCCTGACGCTTCCATTCCTCCTCCTCCTTGCACTTCTGCTCCTTGTCGGCTTCAGCTGCAGCTTTGGCAGCTGCCAATTTCTTCTCCAAGTCCGCTACAAGGTCTGCAGCAGAGTCAGGGATATGGGATCCTTCTCCAGACATGATAAAAGCAGTTGTTATTAGAGATATAGGAAAGTGGGGGTTAGGAATCACTTCAGATGTCTGACATCCATATATCTGTTGGATTACAGACTCAGCACATCAACCATCAAACTTCTCCATCATCTCGCATTAATTTCATCCGATCTGGATTGACACTTCTTATGCCTCAGGGGTTCAGCCCTAAAGGGGGGATACTGTCATATTCCATACATCTGATCTCAGATCCGATCAGATAGATCCTGCTTCTATCCGGACCACAGATCCAATCCGGATCACCCATCTGAGAGCCCCAGCTTCTTTTGTTCTAAGTCCACTGTGCATACTTGCTTCTATCCCCTTTCAGTGATCTACCTGTACCGGTGTCCCAGCTGTGTATATTCCTGTCCTGCTTACTGATCCGTTATCTGTGCTCCATATCCAACTTGCGTTTGCTGATCTGCTGTGCATTTACTAATAGACTTCCGTTATACTTTGTGCATAGCCCTCTGGTTCTGGACTCACTGATTATCCGTACTATCTGCCTACAGTATATAAACTACATGTACAACTCTAGAGAACCTTAGTTCGAATATCATCTTAGATTCTGCTCATTCCATTCATCCAAACCTGGTCCTCTTCCAGCTCTAAGTATCTTCCGAGACTTAGGATTGATTCCTATAGTCTACATTTCTGACTCTACCTCCGGTAGCCTATATTCGTTAGTTTCTAGTATGGACCTCATCCACTACTAGCCTTATACCTTGAATCCATCCGTGCGCTCCAGATACCCTCCAGACATACTCTTTCCATCCATACATTTTGGATATACTTTGGACGTGCCATATCCAATACCTTTGGACCTTCGGATCCGCTACACAAGCACTTCCAGATCCTCGGACATAGATTACTCCTCTGAAATAAAGGGTAGTACTTGGGAAAGGGGCACAGTGCATGAACTGAGGCCAAAACCCTTCAGATCTCTCACCTATTGAGTACAATCTTAACATATAGGGGTTAGACAATAATGGAAATGGACTCATGCAAGGCTAGCGCCAGCTAGACTGTCACACCGGCTCACTCATCTCCAATATAACCTGGATTCACCAATTAATTATAATGTCCTATATACTACCACATTCCTATACTACAGTTCATAATATATACCCCTGGCCCATCTGACTGTCTTGGGTACACACATTCACTCAGCCCACTCCTATATCATGGTACAATTGTGGCCATCGGCCCACATCAGCTGGCCTGTCCCCAATGCTACATTGTCATGCTTGGCTGTCTGTCTGAGATGGGTGAATTCACTGAAGGGGCTCATAGCATCAGCCGACCAGTACACACAGTTGCTATAGTACATGGGCCCAGCCGACATCTGCTGGCATGTGTGGAACACCATATTGTCAACATTGGCTGCATGTATAATACAGACACTGTGACTGAATGGGCTCTCAGGTTTTGCCTCCAATCAGACCCCTGTATTCAAGTTTCTGTGTGTGCAGGGCCAACACTTACCACGTTCTACCCCCTGGATTGATTTTGAATGTTCTGACTTCATGTGATGCTCGATTTTATTTTTATGCACTGGGAGATGTTATATATTCCTTCACCATATGTCCAGCAAGGCTAAGTTGGCCTCTCACCCACACCCCATTCTCTACTGCTAATATGACCATAGTCTCAAATGATCCCACTTGGTGGCCTGCCATTAATGCATATCATGTTTTCAGTTATTTTACAAGTTCGTAGAGTGTAGTCGCATGTTGAAGCTCCTAACCTTGGCCGCCGTTTTGCAGTTGCCTCCTTTGTTGCAGTGACGTATGATTGGAGTGAGTATGACAATATTAAAGGGACTTCTAATATCTTACAAGTATTTTCAGCACTTACATTCGGACAAGAGGGTCGATATCATGACCAGAACAGCCATGCCGCTAAGACTGGTTTACAGGTAGAATTGATCTGGGTGAGTAGTGTCTCATGTCAGAGAAACATGCATGATAATACACTTAATTCCAGAGGCAACGCTGGTCCCTAATGACAGTTATGTATCTTGGTGTATGTAGTTTATTTGTCGCAGTTACCACGTTATGCTGACTTGAAAGTATCTCAGGTGTGCTACCTTGGAATTTTATTTGCTGCGTGCGTTTGGAAGGCTAAATAGTCGGTGTTGTGCTAATTGTCTATCTCTCATGATTAGCCTTGACATGCTGAGTATGTCTCTTTAGTACATTCATCATCTTTTCTTCTTCTGATCAACATCATACAGCAAGTGTTATGACCATGTCGCTGACAGATACAGTAAGTCTTCTGCATAGATATCTACTATTGCCTCTAATTAACCGCGGTACCCTGTAGAGTGAGTGTGGTTCTGTACTAACTTCTTAATTCACTAATGACTGCCCCACTATACTGTCACAGATGTGAGTTTGTTTGGAGTGTGAACTACCTGGGACTGGTCACTGACTGAATTTGTCAGGCTTTGTTATGTATGCCGTATGGGATTGTGTCTCTTTTGTGGCATTTGCTATGCTGTGGGGTGAGCTTTATACTTGTGAGATTTCAGTGATATTGACTTGACTGCAGTCATCATCATTACTCAGTTGCATGCCATGTATCAGTGACCCAGAAAGATCCTGATATTTCTTATTGTCACCTTCCTGGCTATCATCATTTTCAACGTAGTGGCCACCATATTGGCAATGATGCATACTTCAGCAGGTATGCTTAATTGTTGATGTGACAAATATGCATCTCATTGATGAATACTAGAGGAATTCATTCTCTCCGGCACCTATTAGTGCATGGCTAGCCAGGCAGAAGATATTGCACTTCTGTTTCCTGTTACTTGGATGCTCGGGACTGTGTGGGAGGTCTTTGCAATATGTCTCACAATCTGGATTGCAATAAAACACTTTCGTGAACTGCGGCGACATTCAGCAGGGGGAATAATCAGGGCCTGTTTTACAGTGTTGATGAAAACTCACCTGCTTTACTTTGCAAGGTCAGCTCATATTGTCATTATTGTGCCTCTTTCCCGCTGAATGATTGGATGTGGTAGCTTCATTGCTGTTTCTTGCTTCCAGCTCATTAATGATTTCATTCCAAGTATGGTATGTCAATCTTTCAGCTACCTCTGTATACGACCACGGTTCATTATTTCTATAGAATGTATATTCCCAATATCACCAGATTTTCACTGGCTTGTTTGAGTTTCTGGAGGTCATGCAGATGTTTGTGCTAGGACCCTGCCTGATCCTTGGTGTCCGAGAATACCATGCTAAGCTTGTGGTCAACTCCAACGCAGCAACCAGTATGACCTCTATTGCTTTTGAGGAGCATGTGCATATATCGACTGGCAGTAGTGTGTAATGCTCAATGAAGTTGATGGTTGTCTAGTGCTCTTCAAGGAGCAAGGGAATTTGCTTTATTTATTCCACTTTCATATGATAGCATTCTTGAAAGTTATTTGATGTTTTGAAGTAAATTTTTGAAGGAGACTGTAAGGATTGGATGTTCTCTGCGCCCAGCTCAAGGCTTCAGTAATGGATTTCTCCGAATGATGTGATGTGATCAACCTGGTTGATGACTTGATGCTACATAGAAATGCCTGTTGGAATCCAACAGATTGGAGACAACAATGCAGAAGGGAAGCACCGAAGAACCCGAGAAGGAAGGCACGAGGGGGAGAAGCTGATGAACATGGTTCAAGCGCAAAGCCAGAAGAAAGGAATCGGAAGCACATATGACATTGGCCGAGATTCTGAGACATGCATCAATATAGTTATGTTTAAATTTTTATTCCCCACTTACCTAGTATAAAGTCAAGCACCCTGACATGTGAACATCTCAGTTCTTGAAGAGAAACTGAGATGTGAGTACATAGCTCATGTACGTCAGCCATAGCTGACCAAAACTTGTAGTGTACCTTTGTTTTCTAGGTAGCGCATTTGTTAATAGAGTTCTTGAAGAGAAACTGAGATCATACCTTTGTTTTCTAGCACTCCTGCTCCCTCCCATTCATCTCATAATCCTAGAGGTTATGAGCCCTGACTCATCCATGGATTCTATGCTCACCCCCATCATGTCGTCATTGTTCACTGTACCTAAACTCACTGAAGATGGTCAAACTGGATTACATATAAACAAAGAATGTTAACAGCAATCGGTGCAAGAGGATTGATGCGTTATATTGATGGGCGGATAACGAGACCAGTGATGTTTACACTGGACCCAAAAATGAATGCCATGGTGAAAGCTGATGGGAGCGCACCCACCCCTACAGAGATAGAGGACCTGGATAAGAAAATAGACGAGTACTACCAGAAGAACTCACTGGTAAAACAGCAGATATTCAGCACAATATCTGATCAGCTGTTACTGCAAGTCCAAGCACTGGATGATGCCAGTGAGGTCTGGACAGAGATCTGCCAGATTCACGAAGGCAAGACCCAGCTGGTGCAGATAGATCTGTGACGCCAGATGCATGAGACCAGGTGTGAGGAGGGAGGAGATGTAAAAGCTCACTTTGCAGAGCTTCTAAGGCTGCAAGAGTCACTCGCAAGCATGGGTGTGAGCATCAAGGATGCCAATTTTCATGCTATCATCCTTGGCTCCCTACCAGAGTCCCACCAGCCCCTGCTATTGTCTATTAGTGCGACGGCAAAGATTATGAAGACCCCCCTTACCTCAAATGAATTAATTGTTATGGTTACCGAGGAATACAAGCATCAGCAGTTGACCAACAGATGCCCTGCTAAACAAGGCAGGAATAGCACTCTGGCAGTGAGAGAGTCAAAAGGAAAGAGATGTATGTCCACATCCTCGACGAAAGTGAATGCAGATGTTACCTGCTTCAACTGTGACAGGAAGGGTCACTATAAGACTGATTGCTGGAGACCTGGTGGCAGAAAGGAGGGTCAAGGCCCCAACCAGCAGAGGAAAAGAGGAGAGAAGGGCCCCAAACAGGCTGCCAACTCGGCAACCAAAGTCTCCCAGTGTGAGGACCAGTATGCCTTTGTCACTTCAGACTTAGCAGGAGTGGCGAATGGACTGGATGTACCACCAGAGAAGAGGGGCACCATCATGGACTCTGGCGCAACATCACATTTTTGTCCTGACCAAAGAAACTTCACAAACTTCACAGAGATCACCCCCCAGGATGTACATACAGCTGATGGGTCTGTACTAAGTGCCATTGGTCGAGGGGATGTGCAGATAGAGCTACCTCTGGGTGATAAATGCACAAGTGTGACACTCAAGAACACGTTGTACGCACCTAAGATGGCCTTTACTCTAATTTCCACCAACCATATCACGTCTGCCGGCCTTGCAGTACTGTTCAAAGGCCAAATGTGCAAAATCCTGTCACAAGGTCCTAAGAGATGCGTCATCACGGAGATTCCCCAAGTCGAGGGACTTTATAGCATTGCCAGAAGTCGTCAGAGGTATCATGCGAATGTAGCTATGATGAAACTCACCATACATGAACTCCACAAGATCCTAGGTCACATCTCCCAAGCCATGGTCATGGACACCATGAGAAAAGGGCTGGTGACATGCATCAAGCTCAACACCATGTCAAAACCAGAGTTTTGCAATACCTGTGTAAGGCAAAATCAGCACAAAAACCATTCCCGACAAGGACTGAGAACTGGGCCCTTCAGTATGGCTGGGGCGCCAAAGACCAGGAGTACGCTTGACCAAAATCCATTCCAACCGAGGGGGAGAGTACCTAAGTGCCAAGTTTGACAAGTATTTGCATCAGCAAGGCATCAAACGGCAGCTAACAGTGCACAACTCACCACAACAGAACAGAGTTGTGGAATGCCTGAATAGGACCCTCATAGAACATGGCCACGCAATGTTACTCACTAAGGATTTGCCCAAATTCCTCTGGGCGGAAGCAGTCAGTTATGCAACCTGGCTGAAGAACCGCTTACCATCCTGCGCAATCCCCAGAATGACCCCATACGAGCTCGTACAGCAATCCAAGCCCAGCCTGTCAGAAGCCCATGAATTCAGCTGCCCAGTGTATGCTCACCTGCTTGAGGCAGGAAAGCTGGAAGCAAGGGCAGAAGAGGCAGTCTTTGTGGGTGTAGATGCAGATAGCAAGGGATATTGGATCTATTGGCCCTCGAAGAGGAAGGTGTCAGTGGAATGGAACATCACTTTTGGACCTACCAAGGTGAATGTCGCGCAGGATGTCCTGAATGAGGGGGAGTCCAACACAATCAGTAACAGCAACAATAACAGCAACAACAATACTGTTACTACTGGCAATGCCCCTACCATTCAGCCCATCCCGCTACCAAGGATCCACAGTGCCGATACCCCAGAGCCAAGGGTAACCTGCAGCAGACCTCCTCCTGGCTACTACACCAGGCTCCATAGCAGACAAACAGCCACAGTTGCCATGGAATCTCTAATGGAGGTGTCAGAGCTAGATCTCCTGGATGGGATGAAGAGACACACCTGGAACATGCCCTAGCTGCTGTTGAGCCAGAGCCCACACTCCAGCAAGCCCTAAATGGACCAGATGCCATGGAGTGGCAGGAGGCAATAGACTACAAAATAAGTCAGCTTGAGAAACTGGGCACATGGGAATTGGCAGACACACCTCGAGGATCCAATATCATCCCCTGTCATTTCGTCCTGGCAACCAAAAGGGGACCAGACAGCGAGAAGCTAAAGCTCCATGCACAATTAGTTGCAAATGGCCAATGTCAGCAGTACAGCATCGACTATTTCGATATGTTCACACCAACCACCAACATGAGTACCATCCACACAGTCCTTACCATGGCTGCCCAAAAAGACTGGGAAATACATCAGGTTGACATAAAAAGTGCATACCTTTATGCCAGCATTCAGGAGATATATATGAGGCCCCCACCTGGATACCTGAAGGACAGTCAACAAGGGAAGGTACTGAGGCTGAAGTGAAGCTTACCTGGACTGAAACAGGTGGGCTACAAGTGGGCCAAGGAGTTAGCAAGCATATTTGGGAAACTTGGCTTCAACCACTCAAAAGTCGATCAGGCCGTCTACTACAAAAGGGAACCAAAGCAGCACATGGTCATTATGGTATCAGTAGATGACATGGCAGTCACTGCAAACCACATCACTCATATCGAGCACTTTAAAGCACAGCTCCTCAAATTCTTTGAGATTTCAGACTTGGGTGAGCTACGGTGGCTGTTAGGACTAAAAATGACAAGAGACAGAGTGGCACATACCATAACGCTGTCACAAAAGGCCTATGTGGCCACCATCATCAAGAGGTTTCACTTAACCGACACCAAGACTGCAGTAACACCAATGGAACCAGGCGCCATGCTTTCTGTTGACCAGTCCCCCACCACTCATGCAGAAGCACAAGACATGCTAGATGTCCCATACCAACGAGCCATCGGATCCTTGATGTATGCAGCCACAAGCACGCAACCAGACATAGTGTTCACGGTCGCTACACTATCCCAGTTTCATGAGGAACCCAGGGAGGCCCCACTGGGAGGCTACCAAGAGAGCGCTGAGGTATCTGAAAGGGACAGACAAGTATGAACTCACTTTAGGTCCAACAGAGGCAGGTTTGGAAGCATTCGTTGACACAGATTGGGCATCTCAACCCCACCGACATTCCATGTCCGGATACATGGTATTCCTGAACAGATGTCCTGTAGCGTGGAGTGCCAGGAAGCAGCCACTAATCGCGTTATCCACAGCCGAGGCGGAATATATAGCACTCACCAGCATTGCCCGGGAGCTACTCTACCTACAACTGCTCATTGGCGAGCTATACGAGGCACCATCCCTCCCTACCCCCATATTCTGCGACAACCAGGCTGCCATCGCGTTGGTGAGCACAGGCAAGTTCCAATCACGTACAAAACACATCGACCTCCGGTACCATTTCGTACATTCCCACGTTAGAAACGGAACATTCAAACTCCTCTATTGTCCCACTGACGACAACGTGGCTGATGCCTTTACGAAGGCCCTACCACGCCCCCGTCTACAAAAGCTGAGAACTCATATGAGTCTAGCTTGCGCTCGAGGGGGAGTGTTGGAATCCGACGGATCGGAGACAATGCAGAAGGGAAGCGCCGAAGAACCCTAGAAGGAAGGCACGAGGGGGAGAAGCCGATGAATGTGGTTCGAGCGCAAAGCCAGAAGAAAGGAATCGGAAGCGCGTATGACGTCGGCCGAGATTCTGAGACATGCGTCAATATAGTTATGTTTAAATTTTTATTCCCCACTTACCTAGTATAAAGTCAAGCGCCCCGACACGCGAACATCTCAGTTCTTGAAGAGAAACTGAGATGTGAGTGCATAGCTCATGTACGTCAGCCATAGCTGACCAAAACTCGTAGCGTACCTTTGTTTTCTAGGTAGCGCATTTGTTAATAGAGTTCTTGAAGAGAAACTGAAATCGTACCTTTGTTTTCTAGCGCTCCCGCTCCCTCCCATTCGTCTCATAAATAATCCTAGAATACCCTGCTGACGAGGTTGGGCAGATTGCAGGCAGAGAAAACCCCTTCATTTTGTACTATGCAAGGGCGTTGGACAAATATTAGGCCATGAAGACTCGGATGTCGCGCAAGAAGATCATGGTATCGACCCACTGACGTGTGTGCTGCACACACGCTTGTGCCAATACTAAGAACTACATTTGCAAATAACAATGGATGTCGTATACATACAAGGGAACCTTCGCAAATTTTATCTGAACCTGTCAGTATTAATGAAATGCAAGCGACCGGATAACTAACCAAACTATCTCGATCCACTTGAATTGATGGAGAAAGTCTGAGACAACCGTCGTTCTGCTTTTTGGTCGAATATGTCTGACATCTCCACAAGCGCATGATGGATTTCACGCATGTCCTTTCCGGCCTGCCTTAAGCGCCACACCGCCTCTATTGTAGTGGCCGAGGTGTCTTCAATGTCTTTGAGGTCGTCTCTCGCCTTTCGCACTGCTTTTAGTGCGTTCACCATGCTCTCATTTGCTTGGTTTAACGAAACATGCTGGAAGACACCCGTCAGGGCTGAGACTTGAAAATCATCTGGAAAAATGAAATTTACAGGTGGCGCGCGTTTTGCAGTGTCTCCATTGCGTAGTAGCATACATCCCACGAGAGTTGACCAGACAAGAAGTGTGCAAATGGTCATAACGATATCAACGATGATGTTTTGCACCGTCGTTGGGCGGTACGTTGTAGCATCAATTACACAGCTCAAAATTGACCTCAAAGAGTCCATAGATAGACAAGGGAGTAGGCGATCGCGTGATAGAGTATGCAGAGCGTCACCAACATGATTGATATTGCGTAGTCGTGCAAAGGTACAAGATTCTCGTCGAGTTGAAATCCCAACGTTTGCGCATTATTATAAATGTCTGGAATGTCACATTTGGCGGAAGACGCACAATTGCGGGTGTTGGAATTTGGCAGCTAGGAGACAAATTATGGATGGTGTGGGTTGCCGACAAATGTCTTGACATTCACTCATGGACAGTTGTTCGAAGTTTTACAAAGCGTCGTTGTCCAAGGTGGTTACTACGACATAATCCAAAATCAGTTTCTTGTACCGCACATGTTCGAAACATGTCGGTGCAAGTTTTTCTTCTTCTCTCTCTCGCAATATACCTCGACTCTTGGATGGTTTCGTCGCACGTTCAGGTAACTGGTCTTAGTTCACTGGTTAACACGACAGACTTGAAATCTGGCTTTCTTGTGTAGGTTCGAAACTTGTAACAGGTTTTTTCTATCAGAACACGCCTAGAAGATTCATTCATGGATGGCTTCCTTGTGTTGTATCTCAAGTTCGTCCTGACCGGAGTAGTATGACCACAGAATTTAAATCTGTTTCTGAGACTGTCCCTTCACATGCGGGTTCGAAACCTGCTGCTGTGAAGATTTTTGTCTATTAGAGGCTTTTGCTAAGGGCTTTTTTTGAAAGTTAGTTTTCATCAACTTACGACCCGCCGATTTTACACCAAACCTCAATTGTTGAAGCTGTCTGATGGTAAGTTCAAGTTAGGTTTGAAAACTTTAAAGCTTTCGCTGCTAACCAGTACTAAACCATTTTACTAGGCATCAGCTTCGCGTACTAAGTGAGCGCAAGTGGGACACAAAGCCTCGATTGCCGTGAACTTGTGTCCTGTGTCTGTTCTGATCTCCTCAGGGAGGTACAAAGCTTCAGCAAGTTCGAACAATTCTGATGCAGTCATCCTTCATAATATATTATCATGTGTTAACTTCGACTCGCTGCCAGTGGATCTGCATGATGCTCACCGAAACGGCTACAATGATTCTCGATTTCGCAGGGACTCTATCAGGTAAGATTCAGATATGAGCTCGTCGCCCTGACAGGGGCATGGCCATCCTTTGTCTTCGTCATCCTCTTCACGCTGTTTCGAGTCAACATATTCACGCATCAAGTGGAGTATTATGACTAAGGCATAAAAACCTTAGCAAAAACACGCTATTGCAAGCTTGCAACATGCCTTGAAGATTTACTCATGGATGATTTACCCACAAAAGGATCAAGTCTGTCAAACCGGCCGACACTCCACCTCTGGACTGTGGGGATAAAGTGGCCTCTCAGAATGGAAGTTGCGGCGGAAGCCTGGGGGTTTGTACCTTGGCGGTGCTGAGATATGGTTTTTTCGTCCTACCAGAACACACTTTGACATTCACTCATGGATCGACTGCTAATCTTAGCTAAGTGGTTATCATGGCAGAATCAAGATCTGTTTCTCTTCGATTGTGTAGGTTCGAAACCTGTCAAATGATAGGTCTTTTTCTCTTAGAACACAGGTTGACACCAGCTTGGTTCATGTATGGTTTCCTCAGCTGAGGCCCATGAAACTGGTCTCAGTCGAGTGGTTACCACAACGCAGTCAAAATCTGGTGCTCTCGGTGTTGGTTCGAAACCTACTGACAGCGTTTTTGCAAGTATATAGACTACGGAGGTCTATCTTAATCAGGCCCAGTCATTGCGCTGAAACCTCTTTTTATGTCCATCAACAATGCATGCCGTGATGGGGGTTTGGTGCATTGAAGCTAGTAATATTGACTAGTTGCATTCTAGGGTTCTCACCTGGGGCGTGTTGGCTGGGGTATTCTTCCATTCTGTAATGCTAAACACCGTCTGAAAACGCCTCGTTTCAGAATGAAGGATTTGGAGCAGTTGGGGATTTGTCAATGAGTGCGAGCGATGTTATTATAATGACAAGAAAGGGGCCAGTTCGGTGCGAAAGGTTAGAGAGGTCGACTGCCAAATGCAAGCCAACACCGGAGCAAAGATGTAGGGAACGGTTTTGATGGTTTAGCTCTGTTGTAAACCAGGAGGCTCGCACCAAAGGCGGCAAACCCAGGCCGCGAAGAACAAGGAAGAGCAGGCAAAATTCAGACAATTCTAGGACTTGGCTAGTACAAGCACCATCATCAAACGTTTAACAGTCTCGTTCACATCCATTCTTCAGGTATAAGCTAGTCAAGGTAGAGTAAGGTGTACACAATAAAGAAGGTTGGCAAGTTTGCAACGAATGAAATCTTCTAGTACTGGTATATGGCCAACCATCCGCAGACCAATGATCATTATCGCTCCTCCCATTGGGCACTTCATCCCATTTCCACTCCACATCTGGCTCAGCACTCATCAAAGTGAATATTGAAGCCCGGGCACCCCTCATTATCATTATCCCGCTCCAACAGGCCGGTGTTCTGATGACCGCCAATGTGTCAAACGAGAACGTTGAGCTGTACAACATCCAGAAAGCACGTACCGAGTCATACTGGCAGATCACTTCATTGCCCAACTTATCCCTGTAGCTGTCGACCTATCAGTTACTTTTCTCGCAAAAGATATGATTGTGACATACTCGCACTCTACGTAGCTGTTCTCAATCCCCACAGAGCTGTGAGCCAGCTTGTAGGTCATGCCATCGATCCGGGTCAAAGTTGCGGCACATGGTGTACATCCCGCATTAGCACCAGCGAGGAAGGTGAGCAGCGCAAGGACGGTGAGGTGAGTACTGAACATGATGGAAGCTTCAAGTTGTTGCAGTGAGTGCGGGTAATTTATAGGCTGAAATTACTCCGCCGCGATTTGCGAGACTCTCGCTTCACCTCGGCTTCTAGTGCAACGTAAACACGGGGATGACATAGTGGTAATGTAACGTGTAACTCGCCTCAGGCGTTACTCGCTCAGATATTCGGCTTCCAACTTTAAGAATCTCAGTGGTATGTCGATATATATGTCATCACGTTGGAGAATGGCCACTGCCAGATAGTGTCAAAGGCGAGGTCAACATTAATAGACAGGTTGAACGTTGAGGACAGCGTCGCAAATGAAATGACTTCAAATAAGGGAGCCATTAAACAAACATGTACAAAGGTTAATTAATAATAAATTATTCTTCATCAATCATCGGGCCCGGTGTCCCGCCTGGATGAAGTCGAAAACCGAGAGATGAGAACAGTTCGCCCAGCAGGTGGCTGGCCGGCTATCTAATCAAGCATGAGCAGTTCAACAATTTCTTGAGCAGCAGGAGAATAGCATACAATTTTTTTGGACAAAAATGTTTCCGCGGTGCATCGGCCAAAATGATGAGTATTACAGCAGTATACATCGGTTGCCCCAAGTTTTACGCCAACGGGGGCCCTTACTCTTCTACTGCTCGAAGGGGGCTGTATTCATTCAGATTCGTGTTTCCATTTCAGATTCATGTGGTATTGGATCATATCTTGATTCTTGAAGTACTCGTCTTCTTTGTTGTTGTAGCTATATGAATCAGCCTGGTACCGTTACCGTATGATGTGACATGTCCAGATTATGCATAACGACTATGTCAAGACCCAACAGGTCTCGGATACATCGTCAGCCAGCACCTATGCAATATGCCTTCAATGTTTCATGCGAATGAATGAAAAATCGTGTCGCAAGGCCGCTCCGGCATTAGCGTGATATCATTTAAACGTGAATGTTTTAACAGGACCTTTAAAGCTATGTTTTCCCCACCAAAACCAGTTGATCGTGATTATGACCAAAAGACCACCCACAGCAATAATTGAATAGTTCATATTGAGGACGTTCACTGGGAATGCCGTAGGGAGGACAAATAAAACGCAGACGAAAATGCAGAACTACACAGATAATCAATGGCTATGCTATGTGCAATAAATGAGCAATATACGCACCAAAAAACCTGCAAAATTCACTGGCCATGACCATTTTCCGAGGCGAAAAGGTCCAAAGTCTTCAATGCTAAATTCAACATATAAGTTACAACAAGGTTCGGATACATGAGTTTCAATAACGAACGAGTCAGGCCAGAACACACGAATGATGATAGGCTGCATGTAGCTCAACATCACCGATATGGCTGCTGAAGATAAAATGGCGTCAAACTGTGGATGCGTAAATGCTATTAGAATAAAGCATCTTAAGAAACTGAGTCGACTGACTGCAACCGCAGACCCGATGTAGGCACATGATATAATGCATCCTATCAAGACGCTAGTCCATACACCCCAGTATGGCGCTTGGAATCGGTTCAAGGTCATAAATTGTTTTTTTAACGGAAACGCATTATCTCTTGCGAGCGCGTAGAACAACCTCGAGCTTGCGGTAAAATTTGTAATCGCAGCCGTCACTTGGGAAAGCATCACCACAACCAGACATAGTTGCGCCAACTGGGGCCCGACAGCATCATAGAAGAGTTGAGAAATTGGGATTGCGAATGTGGTGGCCTGAACGGACGCGATGTTCTGGACCGCGAAAAGAAGTGAAAGCATGTACGCGAGACCGACTAACCAAGAGCCTGCAATACTGCCTGCCACAGCGAGTGGGGCCAGGATCTCTGCGCGTACGGCTTCTTCTGCTACTTGAGCTGCTGTTTCACATCCCTCGAGCGTATATACAGCCTACAGCATGGTAACGCTGTGAGTCATATTGTATGTCATGCACACATAATCAAACCTAACCTGAAGAAACCCAAGAAGCACGACAAAGCCTTTCGATTCCCAACCGGTGAAGCTGCTCGGCCAGTCACTAACTTCATTCTTTGCAAAGTAAGTAAAAACTCACTTTTGAAAATTCGTAAACACGAACTCAGGAGAATTCTATCATACAGGATCAGGTTTCACGTGTAGAAAGTTTGCCATGCAGAAATTTACCTTCACAGGCGCTTTCACAAGCAGGGTGATGACCAGCACAAACGTCCCGCCTATCGTCCACCAGATATTGAACGTGCTCATTCGTCCTATAGCCTTCGTTCCTATGGTATTAATAATGCCAGAGAATATGTTCATGGCCCATGCGATCGCAGTGATTTCTACTCTCGTCAAAGTCCTTCCTTGTCCAATCTCTGCCATCGATGCAAGGTATAGAGCAACACTAGATGACATTCACAGGCCGTGGACCACATGATGCGAACGAAACTTACGTCAAATTTCCGGCAATGCCAGTAAACACCATAGCCATGGAATAAAGCCAGCCAGTGAAGACTGATTCATGAGCTACCGCGTGGAGAGTGGACGTTGAAGCTTACAGCCGAGGATAGGTATTTCAGGTTTCATTTTGCAAACCCAGAAGTAGAGTCCTCCCATTGTTGGGCTATGCGACAGCCTCAGCCGCGGCTCTAGCAAGGTATAACGACTTACTTACTATGTACTGCAAATCTCTGCGAGACTTAAAGCGATCAAAAACATAAAGAGACTGCATATCTGTACAGAAGAGTAGTTTGTGTTGCTTCCAGGCAAATTGATGTGCGAATAAAACTCACATTCCATCCCCAGAATAGGCCAACGGGGCCTCCAGAGAATAACCCTGCCTGAAATGCACTGCTCATTCCAGTCAGAATGCCGATAGCGCAGAACGAGATCCCAAGCACTTTGAGAAGAGACATCTCGCGGCGGAATTCAGACTTGTATCCCAGGTCTCGAAGGCGTTGATCAGACACGGCAATGTCGCATGCCTCTTCCTTGTCCTCTCCTGGACTAGAATCTCGACGTTCTGACTTGACCATGGTGGGCATGGCATACACTGGTTGTGGTGAACAGATGAGAGCACCAGCGTTATATGGTGACTGAGTAGAAAAATGAGAGTAGGAGAGACAAGGTATAACAAACAACTCACCCGCCTCCAGATAAGCTTTGGATAGACAGAATATATGGCTCTGAATAAGCGCATGCAGGAGTGCTTATAAAGTTGACAAGCAACTGATTGCCGCAATTACGGACCGGGACTGTCAAGAGTATGTATTGGTGTGAATGAGGGTTATCTTGTGATCTGCAGAAGTAGAGACTCGTCAGATTGTAGAACTTCAGATGTGTCACTTGACTCCTTATCGTAGATTGTTAGAATAATATTAATTACGTCTAGTAATGGTAAGAATTTCGCTGTCCTTGAGAGAAGGCGCCGCTACATGTTCTTATCAGTATGAAGTCGCGTGTGGTGTAGATGATTGGGTGTTCTGGCTGCACAGAGGTTTCGTCATGAACTTAGCCAATAAGATGGGTGCTCTGTGACACTGCGATAAACATCTAAGTAACCATTCTCCATGAGATTCCTGTATAAATCCGTGCAAACGGAAGAGAAACGCGTACCATCACCGACACAAGATCCACCTCATCATGATCACAGAACTAGGAACACCTCATCTTCAGTGAAGTGAGCGTCTAAACGGCCGGTGGGAACGACGGACTGATGGGGGTACACCTCACATCAGGGCATTCGCGACTTCAGAGATAAGAAAGGACGCCGGGGTCCTATAGATTAGAAAGTATTGCCCTACATAGAGTAACGCTCTCAATGGACATAATTTGAATATAAAAAACCTTCAATTATGTGCTTTGATTCTCTGATGAAGCAAGTATGCAAGACATCACCAATAAACTTTAGCCTCGAAGCCTGATGGACGTCGGTTCTCCTGTGATGGGACAAGGCAACTAGTGAGGTAGACGACACTGGATGCAAGAGTTCATTCGAACACCCGTTATGATTAGAACAACTTTCCATCATAGAAATAACGGGTGTTCGAACATTAACTCAGACTCGGAGATCGGATAACAGTTATCTGCCGCTTAGACCAAGCACTCCCTGATACATTTGTAGGTAGTGATTGCACATACGATGTTCTGAAGTCTTCCCTAGCCAGGTCAATCATCGAGGGAAGAATTTTAGGTACACTCCGAGCCTCAAGTCACTACAGTGAGCCTATGCATCAATTCACACGATCACACTTCCGGCGAACAGGGTCCGTGCGCACTGCAGTTCATGTTCATATTTATGGTTACTCTACGTACAACATATACTAAATTCTATGGCTTTCCAAAATCCCTAATAAAGTAACCCTACACGTTAATGTAAATGCAAGGAAGATAACTAAAAGCTCCAAACAGCTAAACGACAAACCATCTAATCCCAACAAATTAATAACCGTGATTCGTATCATAATGAAGGTCCGTATCCCCTCGCACAACAAAGATAATATCGTGAAAAAAGTAAAGCAGTAGTTCTAAGAACAACGATGAAAACTCGAAGCAAGTGGCATTAAAGATCCCGATCTGCCTTACACTCGCACCTCGGGCGCAGAGGATAAAGGGACCGTATCCCTGAATGGCCACCAATCCCGAGGAAGAATCTCCTCCAGTTGACTGGTGAGCGCGACAGGAAGACGACTGCGCGTGCCTTCAAGCAACGCTCGCTTCGATGGGTACTCATGCGGCGACACCCATCCATACAACCGCATACCAAACGTTGAACGCACATCGTCCAGGAAGTCATGCCAATCTACATACCGGTCTCGTTGGCGCTTCAGCTCTTGTACTTCCTCCCGCGTGAAGCGCAGCGGGCAGGGCTCATCACTACGAGAAAGTTCTGCCCACCGGCTGAAGATGTCAAGCAGCGCGAGGCGCAGCGGAAGAATGCCGTCTTTCCATGTCCGGCCTGCTGCGCGGACAGGCATTGTTCGCGTCTCGCGATCGTTAACACGATAAGGGTATAGCTGTTTGATTTCATAGAGTTTATAAAGCATCTGCGCCTTGTGATCCTCGCGCATTATAGCCTTGGTGTCTTGGCTCATGATGTCGTACTCAGAAGGAAGTTTAGGAAAATCAAGGCCTGACGGAAGTCCAGCACCGTCGCAAGCTAGGAATGATGGGCTTGTCATCTGAAGATACGCGGGACCAGCCCAACAACCTTGCCAGTCAATGATGCTAACCACACGTCGCTCCTCGTCGTCGGACACGAAGATATTGCCAGGGTTAAGGTCAGAATGCCATAGGTTAGATGCAAGGACCTTTCGCGAGGTTGGCACGAGGGCAGGGACGACTGAGCGATACTGTTCCAAGCACTTGAGATGCTCTTCCTTGAGCTGAGGACCAGGGACATTACGGAAAGGGTCATCATGAATGTTAGGCTTGGCAAAGCGTGAGATCCACGCCTCCTCGCGCAAGGCGAGGGAGCAAAGGTAATCTTCCGGCGATGACCCTTGACGAGCATTAGCAACGTGCTATAATTATGCAGTGTCAGAGATACGCACACGGTCCTCTGTCAAGGTCCATAGTCGCACGTTCATCTTCATAGAAATTGCGATGGGCTATAGGACCTATGCAAAACTTTTCCTCGGAACCGAACCTACGTGATCCGTGGGCATACAAGCGCGGAGCCCGTTTTGACTGGGGAATATCATCCCTGTAGTATAGGCTACCATACTGCGCAAACTTTGCGTTCAGCATGTTCTGCTCGAGTGCTACAAGCGAATTGACGACGTTCTTCTTCTGACGTGAGTCCATGGTGTGCCAGACGGTGCTGAGCTGGACGCCCGGAGCGGACTCCATGATGATATATTCTGCTCCGACGCCGTTATTGGCAGCGTGGGAACTCCATGCTAGGATCTTAGGCACAGGAATTCCCAGATTATGACGGACGAAATCCATGGTTGCAACTTCACTGGAAGTCATGAGGTGGTCAGGGCCCGCAATTGGGTTCTATGAATGGAGATCAGCACGAGTGCGCCGTGTGCGTGTAATGTGACATGCCTTGATACGGACAGCAACTTTTTTCCCATTTGCGAGAGTTACCATTAGGGTCTTGTTAAACAGACCTTCCTTTTTCTCCATGGACAGCACAGGGGAAGAGCAGACAGATGCAATGATACCATGTAGAGCAGCGACATCGAACTTGATATAACGCTGAGCCATCTGCTGAGATTCATTGTACAACCACCTGCCGGAGGTGTATCGAAAGAGATTCTCATTATATTCGGTTCCCAAAGAGGTGACGACTGAGGGTTTTTGAGTTAAAAGGAACAGCTAAAATGGCTCATGGCTTACCAGGAGGGTCTGGAAGAGGGTGGGGTGGACCCGGAGGTGGTAAAGAGAGGTAGGAAGGGGGAGTTATGGAAACTGCAGTAGCCAATTTTCGAGAGACATTTGTGGGTTTGAGAGCGGTCGTAGGCCTGACGATGCGAAGAGAGGCAGGACTTCCCAGTACCTTCATAGCAAGATCATGCAAGCCTCTGAAAAAAATGTGTGTGACGGAAAGTCAGGAGAAGATGAAGTGAAGGGTGGGCCAGGTTGATTATAAAGGAGAGGAGAAGAAAAGATATTTTAACTTTCGGTTTGTTTGGAAATCCGTAATAAACATGCGGGGAAAGTGACACGATCGAGATCTTGTTTCACACGGTGTAGTCTGCATCATAGCATTATCATGGCAGTTCACTTTGCGGCCAATTTTTAGTTTCATTCTATAGCTCCAGGCTTCAGCATTACAGATCAGCCGGTTTCAGCATGCACAGAGCGGTGACTACTAAATACTTTGCACCGTTGATCAAGCTTAGCCTTGTCTGAGAAACGGTCTCGGAGCACTCATAGAACTTCGCGAAGGTATCGAATCAACTTTGATTGCTATCCATAGCGCTAATCTGTTCAAGGTAACTTTTACGTTGCTACTTCGAAAGGACTCTAGGCTCAGGCTATTTCAAAAACACCGTCAGATGATCTTGATCATTGCGGAAATGCCCGCTGGCCTCGACGACCTCACGGGGCATTTTATTACGAACCAGATCATTCTTTTTCTCACATCATGACTAGTGCCAGCCTTATCTCAAGACCCGCAAATTGCAAACGTTGCTCATTGAATACATAATTGGTACGTCGGCTTTTGAAATAGTCGTAAGAGATCTTTCCTTGATGCCGTCTGAACCCTAAGATTTGTCTCTTTCACGTACATCCAGGAAGTCGCACAGATGACATGAGATCACACGTTTCAACTATTTACTACTCTACGGCAATTTGACCTAAATGAATTGCTCAGCTGCTGCGCAGCATAGGATTCCGAATGTTGGTTTCAAGTTATCAAGTCGTTGAAATCAAATTGTCACTTACAATGTTCTCCTATCAGTTTCTATGAGCTATCGCTCACTCAGAGGCCCAGCAGGCACTTCTGATAAGGCTTCTCAGCTGATTCGGCGGGCGTGTGTGACTCCCACGAAGCGTGGACGTTCTGATCCGAGTCGGTTGGTGATCCTTTCTCATCTCTACAACTAATCATGATCATAGTTTTTTATTGGTTATACGATATCGTTCGTTCGTGTGTGATATACCTTTCGTGTTATCTGCATCGATATCGTTATCCTCGTGCGTTGCCATCTAGTCTCCAGTGTCAGAACTAACTAATTCGTATTCTTATGTGTAGGCCATCCTTCCGGTGATTTCGTCCCTGGATTTCAAGCTTGGTCGGCCGCTCGCATCTTTCATATCATTGAATAACCCTGCAGTCTTGGTGTGGATATCTTGCGCGTACGTTTCCGAGAGGAAATTCCTATCACCTCGACTTACGTTAGAGCGCGATCAGCCTCCGCGATTACTCCCTGGTGAAATTCCTGGGTGATCTACATCTTGTGCCTGTGCCAGATGTCAGCGGTTTACGTGCATTCGCTTTCCTCAACTGCTAAAACTTACAATCGATGGTCCATCTCCTCCATATATGTCGCGATCTTGATGCTGTTCCCGACTGTTGAGGACACCGTTAGAAGCTGGCAGTCCGAGACGGCGATCAATGTTTTGAACCTTGATAGAGGTTGTACTAGTGTTCAGCCTGACTACCTAGAAGGAAACTTTTCTTCTTGCTTATTGCTGAGCCACTCCATTTCCAAATTTCCGAACTCTCGCTGATTCCTTACCAACGATGCTGGTATCATTCCAAATGTGATGCAGAAGCCGAGACCGGCGCGATCAATGTCAGTATCTCAGTCGTTCCGATCACGATGCTGGGACCGGTACGAATCATGCGATCAATGCTAGTCCACTACCTCCGAGATAGATTTCACTGGAACTTCATCGGCCATCACTGATCGGTCCACTTCGCCCGAGGAACATCTCATTGCGGGACTTTATAACGGTATTTGCCGATAACTTCGTGGCCCTGACGTGCAGTAGTCATTTGCGGCGATACCTGGTTACACACCTCACCTAGCGCCAACTCTATTACTTAGTGCTGTTTGATTCCAGCTCACACGTCCAACTCCATTCGTAATCGCATAATTAACCAGCCGCCCCAGGTTACATATATTCACGCAACAGTCACTGTCAGGTTAATGCGGATCACGAAACTACTTACTAGATGCCCTAATCAACTTGTAACAGGGTTGCAAGCATTGACCCTGGCTTCCTCAATTCTGGCATCATCAGGTCCATCAATACGGCCTTTCAACCTAGATCCTTCCTTAATTGTAACAAATGTGCGGTAAACCAAACTTAATCGCACATGTCATACAGAAGAATTGTCACTGTTTGATGGAATACGGAAGACAGGAGTAGAATCTAGCATGACACGACGTCTTTGAATCTCAGTTTTTTCAATGCCAGCTTATCAAGGATGATTCGGACACCCTATGTAGGATAGGACTTTTCTGATCTGAGGCCCCAGTGTCGCTTCTGATCGATTATCTCTGACTGCGATAGCTAGTACTCGTCATGGTTGTACCCTCGTCCATGTGATTGAAGTTCGTGACGGTCTGGGGAGTACAGCGGACGATCGTCATGGAACATTGGAACGTACTACGTTAACTTACATAAGTTGCCGGAAGTTCCTAAGACCTGGAACAATGCGCTTTGTGCCGTGCACCATGTATGTAATTTGGATCGGTAAGTAGGTCATTAATCATTTAAGCTGCCGCGGTTGCACCTCAAGGTCACCAGATGACAATACGTCAGCAAACTCTCAAAGTTCGCAAAAAAAAATTTCATGGAGAGATATAACTCTAAAGAGGACAATACTAGTTAGTCTCGCAAAACTTTGTTGTCGAGTAACCTGTTCCTACTTCACCGGACCTAGGTCTCAAGCCGATGACGCACACTCCGTAGCCTTCAGACCTAAAGGAAAACTTGATGATCAGTATCATGACAAGACAGAAAGTAGTTTCCTTCTATTCGAGGCAATGCTTGAATCAAGCTCCGGAACACATGCGCTTTACGCCATCCAACTTTAGCCAGCCACAGATGTCAATGACTCGGAAACTGCCAAGTCGACTTTAGCCTCTATAGGATGGCGTACTAGGCGCTGCCAGCCACCACTGTGCCTTGGTAAGAAATTACCGTAGAGTCTAGACTCTGCCGAGTCAAAATTCCACCCACGATACGAGTCGCGACTGTCCATTTGCAAATATTCATAGGGGGTCTTCATTTTTCCGAACATCATCCAGTCTATTACTCTGAAAAATTTCGGTTCCCTAGAATCGAGTCCAGGTAATCGTCGCCTGTTACTCGTTCAAAAAATTTCGGTTCCCTAGAACCGTATCACTTCAAGGTACGGAGTAATCGCCATTCAAACTGCGTATCAGTGACCCCCCGTCACCTATACTTGTCTGAGGGGAAACTGATTCGGACACATCAACGTCGACCATGACTTGATGATCATCGGGGTAGTACCTTGAACAGATACTTGGTATTAATTAGTTGTGTACTGAATTGTATCTGTACTAAGCTCCGACTCACAAGTGTGGTGCTAACTGACAACTAGTCGCGAAGTAGTACAAACCAAACCAGAGTTGTCAATAATCAGGCCGACCGAGACGTGAGATTTGTGAATCGTCGAAGTAGGGTCGCATTGAAGGCGACGAAAAGTATCGTAATCACGGTCATATCGGGTTGGGGTGGGTAACTGTAAATAGGCCGACCGAGTCAACGCTAACTAGGAACAACTGGCTCTCATCTAGTGAGAAAAAAATATACCAAGTGTTGTAGATAAAGCAAAAAATGAACATTACCGTGACGGATGTCCATCAGATCCGCTGTCATTGTTGACGTTGAACATGTACTGTTTAGCATGCCTCTCACTTGAGAAGTCGAGACCGACTTTCAGTACCTTGCATGGAGTGGAGTAACGGATCATGCAAATGACTAATGATGCATGGTGGGGATGATACATTGGCTGGCGCCAGTCACGGGAGAACTTTCACTTAACAAACGCGAAGCTTCACATGTGTGATTTGATGGTGACAATGTAGGTATGTTGATAAATGTCGGCAGTGCTCCATAGGTCAATGCGTTCGCCTGGTTGATGTCGAAGGGTGAATGAGTGAGTAGAGTGATGGCAACGCAAGAGACACGACTGAAGGAAGTTGAGTACGTATTTGGCTCTTCGGGGTCTCAGTGCATGGGCTTGATGGTCGTTACCTGGAAATGGGAACCGAGACGGAATATTAATCCTGGTCACTCATCCCCACCGACATCATGATAATCAGTTGTCCATCAAAGTTAGATGAGAGATTCCCTTCCGGTCGTACGAGCATCTCACGACCCTGCCGTCACTGTCGACAACGGTCTTGGAAAAGAAAATTATTTGGCCTATCAGCCCTCGGCGCTTCAGCTATCACGAATATATATACTATACGTTTCAGCTATTCCAAAACGGCCAGACTCTCATATAGTTCTCAACTTTTAGATCGGCACTCTGCTGCAGCAGTGCTATCTGAGTACTTATGTCTTACCGCCCCGACGAATCCAATGCACTGATCTATGCTGAGGGTGCATGGCTGCAGGGCGCCATCGTCACTGGCGTCCTTTATGGCGTAGTGATTGTTTTGGCTGCCATGTGTTGGCGCTCCCTCTGGCCCCGCGCTCAGTCTCGTAGCACTAACTACAAGATGAACAGATTCCTCTTGTGCTATGTCGCTTTCCTCTTTGTGGTTGGTACAATATATGTGGCGTTCAACTCCCAGATAACGCAAATGGGCTTCATTGACAATCGTTTATATCCCAACGGTATGTACAACTTTTAAAATAAACCGCGTACTCATGTTTTATTTAGGTCCTAGTGCATACGAGGAAGCGACCTCGTCACCTCCACTAAACACTGCTTTCGTGCTTTCAGATTGGTGTGCAGACCTGTTGATGGTAAGCCTGCAGTTGTATTTTCCATCCCCATTATTGACCATGCACCGTAGATCTGGCGGTGTACGGTAGTATACAGAGATACTAGAATCTACCACATCATGGTTGGACTTGGATCGCTTCTATTCCTCGGAACTATCGGTATGTGCCAGACCTAGTACACGTGTATTCGCAACCCATCCTGACCCTGCACAAGTCACAGGAACTCTCTGGCTTGTCATTGTCTCAACACCAGCACAATCCACGAGCGGTTGGATGTCCGTTACCTTGCTCTTCCCATACCTCTGCTTCTCCCTCGCCATCAATATCTTCTTTAGCCTCCTCACTGTCATACGCCTTCTATACCACCGCCATCGAGTATCCAGGGTCCTTGGCTCAGGCCACGGCGCATTTTACGCCAGTTTCGCGGCCATCATTATCGAATCCGCCGCTATCTACTCGATATGTTCGCTACTTTACCTTATACCATTTATCCTCAACATCTCAATCTCATATGCATTCATGCAATTACTGGGTGAGGTGCAGGTAAGTTTCCCATACTACTGGGAACGAATTGTGATTTACGTCGCTACTTAGGTCGTCGCCCCACTCCTTATTATCTACCGCATCGCAGAGGGCAAGGGCTGGAAAAATTACTCCACCACCCTCAACGACAACTCCATCCCGTTGCGGCGGCCGTCAGATTTACCAAAGCCCCCATCCCCAGCTGCTCCACTGAACGTTGAGATTTCCTTTCACTCTGAAATCACCAGCGATCAATCAATACGCTCTCCCAAGTCACCATATCCGATGGAATCTTCCCCAAAATATGGGAATGAGGCTGATGCCTTCGGTAGAGCGGTGTGAGACTCGTGGGAGTGATTCGAATTTTGCGTAGCTATGTTGTGTGTTAGTGCTTTCGTTGCAATGCTTTCAGGAGATCTATGTAGCTACCTTGGAGTTGACAAACAAAAAAAACTAGCCTTTTATACCCACTCTCGTCCACGGGGCATCTTCAACACAATAGAAGAGTTTTCCATACAAGGAAACGACTGCCGACATACTTAGTAGGACCGCCATCGGTAAGCTTTGGACATTTGAGGAAAATTGATAACACACTCTAAGGGCCACGACAGATAGCAAAGTACATAAACGCAAACTTCCGTATTCCCCTCTTATACACGCAGTATTATGATCAGACATTAAGGTACAACCCGGCATCCTTCCTTTGCTTCGTCATCGCTGAAATGATACGAGCATAAGCTCACTGAAAAACTGGGCGACGACAAATCACGATACTGACCTGCAATAATCGCACTACCTACACCGCTCCCATCCTCGGCGTGATACGTGACGATGTTGCTGCAATTCCATGGTGCTCAGATCAGGAGCGAAAGCGCATTTGAAACAAGAACTGCTCACCGTCCCTTATCGCCGAAAATATCCTGCAAACCTTCGTGCACACGATCAGCAAACCCAGGGTATTTCTGTGGGAGGGTAAACATCCTGGGGCAAGTACAGAAAACGCGACTTTTACGTTATACAAGGAGCCGTCGGCCCCGACAGAACAGCCTTCCTCGAGATAACCCATCTTGTTGACGATTGCGGCAATACCACAGGCGCTCAAACGAGCCGCACGCCTTCCAATGAGTTTCGAAAGAGCCCGGAAGAACTGCCGTTCCGCGAGCGTCGTCTCAAGTGCGAAGAAGTGTGTGAAAATTCCGATAACCATGAGAAGTTCGTCCGTTGGGTCACTGAGAATATGACGATGAGTGTCTGCACATTTTTACATCGAGTGGGAAAGCGATACCTCTCCATGAGAGACAAAAAAGCGGTGTCGAAGCAGTATGGTTTCTCGAGTTTGTAAGTGTTCTGTCCGAGGAAGAGTACACCTTCATCGATGAGTTCACAAATAACTAGTCGCAGAATCTCGCCCAAGTACCGGCCAGAAATGAGTTTCTGGATAGTTGGTATGTCACGTTAATAATATTGCACAACAGATGTACTGACTTCGAACGCCTGTTCACCAGGCTTATTTGAAGTATCATCGACGGTTGTGTCGTACTTCGTACGAGGCAGATGCTCGTGGTCGAATGAATCAAATGCACCCTGCCAAGCTCGTCAATATAGTATTGAGATCGGAATCAAACCTACGGACCCATTCACAATTAATCGCCATCTCGGCTCCAGGATCGATACCCAAATGGTTTATTTTGGAGATATCCTTGACGTGCTCCATATAAGCTGCGTTACAACCAGTTCCGAAGATAACCGCGATCTTCGTCTTAGGATTCACATAGTGTGATGCGATCAATGTTCCAGTTGTATCATTGATAAGAGCGGTCAGTTTGATAGGCAATTGCTGTTCGTATGCGACTCAGTGTGAATAGAGACTTTAGAGAGGCAGAGCATACGTATTTTTCGAGGGACTTCTTGAACATCTCGGCAACGTCCCTGCCTTCCGTGTTTCCAGCTCCGAAACCCTTGGTCCAGCGGATGAGCTCGCCGTGGTCAATGCGTTCCTGCCTAGATACCGAAAACAAGTCTTGCGTGCACTAAACTAACAATCGCATCATGCGCACTCACGAACAAGGGTAGGAGAACTAATACTACATAGTTAGATGAATGACGTTAGGATAGCTAATGACTTACGGTAAAGCCAAGGGGAAGGGATTGACCAGGCTTCAGTTGGCCCGCGCCCTCGCCCGTGTTGGTTTCAACGAATGTATGTAAGCATTCAGCACAGAAATCGAATAATTTCTGGCCATCGTCTTGTTTTTGCTCCTCAGTCAGACGATATTTGGTTTGGGAAATCTCGAATTTTCCCTCTCCCTGAAGGGTAACAAGACAAACACGCAAATTCGTTCCACCTATAACGAAATGTATTCGCATGAGTATATTTAGAACCTACAAAAAAGGCACGAATGAAAAACCACTCACCAAGATCAAGAGCAAGGAAGTCCCCTTTCTCCTGGCCTGTTGGCCATCCGAACACGAACGTCGGAATCATGGGCTATAAGTACTTGTTCAGCACACGATCGGAAATCCCTCATAAGATAAATATAAAGTATCAAGAATCAAGAACATTGAGAGACAGACCGAGTCGTCTCATCTCATGACCGACTGCGAAAATAACTGAGTTTGAACAACAGGCGCAAGAAGGTGATCCTATTCGGTATGGATGTATGAAGTACATACGCACTACAATCTGGTTTGGCTTGTTCAAGCCAAGTTCAAGCGTCTCAGTAAAAGCGTCGACAATCATCCGCATCCTCTGCGGTGTGAGTGTGAACCTGTGCAATGAGAATTCAGTAGATCCATCGTTGAAGCCCCTGATGGTGTGACTGACAAAGTCTCGTATTTTCTCAAGTGGTCGGCCATCGTCCTGCGATCCACAAGATAATAAAGGTAAGACCACCATGTCGAGTATTATCGCGTAACTCTCTGCGTACTTTTTAGTTGCATGCGGTAGGTCTTCTTCATCTTGCGTCCGGGTATGGATAGCGATCGTCTGACCCGTGGTTAGCGTGAAGCTACCACTTCCGCGACGCGAGGCAGGCATTCTTGATCAAAAACTGACGTTTTATGTGGAGAGATGGTGGAGGGAGAAAGAGAGACAGTGAGTGGCGATTGAGTTCACGACCATGGCAGTCCTTCATCGGTACCTACTTCGCGTGGAAAATACATCTCCATAAACGTACGGTAGGCCCTACTAACCAAATCAACTTTGGTCCACAAAATGCCGAATGTAACGCCATGAGTGAGCCTCACACAACTGGTATTAATA
Organism: Suillus decipiens; assembly: GCA_016695475.1. NCBI lineage: Eukaryota > Fungi > Basidiomycota > Agaricomycetes > Boletales > Suillaceae > Suillus > Suillus decipiens. Next base: position 910,255 of record MU172923.1, on the reverse strand, counting down.
TTGATGTGACCTTATAAACGCCGATTTCCCAAGACTATCGACCACATACACACCGTCACAGTTGAGAAACATAATGACAATATAAAAATGGAGGGTTATCAAATACATATATGTATATAAATTCCCACCCACCCCGTCTCTGCCAGTCCCACATTCGTTCTTGCTTTTTCGTTTGTCGATATGATTGGGCTCAAGTCTACACTTAATGTCGGTAAAGTTTTGTAATGTCCTCACTCAACTCACAAAATTTATGCAGGTAATAGACAACTCCGGCGCATTACTCATCGAGTGTGTCAATGTCCTCAAACAAAAGGTCAATAATGGCTGGGGCTCTGTCGGCGATGAAATAGTCTGTGTTGTCAAACGCGCGCGCCCAGTGTCAGCAGCAACTCAGGCATCTACTACTGCGGTCAAAGTCCGACGTGGTGATGTTCGTCGAGCAGTCATAGTACGAACCAAGAAGTCAGTTCGAAGACCAGACGGGCGTTTCATCAGGTTTGATGATAATGCGGCAGTCCTTTTGAATAATAAGAGAGAGATGTTGGGGACGCGTATCGGTGGCGTTGTGAGTGCCGACCTGCGTATGAAAGGCTGGGGGAAGATTGTCAGCTTAGCACCAAAGGTGTGTAACTCCGCAACACGTTAATGAAGAGAACTTGACCAATTTCCGTCAAGGTTGTTTGATAGATATATTAGATGCTCTCCTTAAAATCCACTATTAGCCTTTCACGGTTCCAGTGTGTCCTATGACCACGTGTGACGATGTCTATAGAATCCAAGCCTTGCTTCTAAAATACGGCATGTGCGCAATTTTTTGGCAGATGTTCTAGCCAAAGAGCAACATCTTGTATGCTGATTACTCTCCTGACCAATTTATCACCGCCCACAAAGGTCCTAGTTGGAATCCTGCGCTGGAAAAACCGAGCAGCCAATTCAACCGCGGAAATCAACAACACACAGTTCAAATAACCCACCAGAAAGAATGTGAACGACGGGAAAGAGGTGCAAGACGTTGAATCTCAAACGCCTGTAAATGCGGATTGTTTCCATGGAATGAACCGGTTCTGCCCTTACATCTGGTAGACGTTAACCAATTTTGAATCTCTGGCAGCTGCCAACCGCTGCTGATACCTACATGAGGCCAAGAGGCGGATATTGAGAGCGCTAGCGCTGCTCTTTCTAGCGCACCACCCCGACCCGGTGTCACGATCATCATTCCTCACAAGTACACATCGCCATACAGATTTTCCTGTTCGTGCGCACCTGACCAACGAACTAAAATTTTGTATCCAATAAGGTTCGTACAAACTTTGTGGCCAAGTAATTATCAAAGCTAATACCCGCAATTAAATGCGAGTGCAGGGAAATGGGATGGGACTTCCACTCGGACTGCGCTTGCAGCGTTTCGTGCGAAATGCTCTGCAGCTTGTCCATGCCTAACTCATGCTAGTCATCATGTACAGCTTAGTCTCGAATTCCAGGTGATATTGTACACTCGCGCCTTTTTGGTTGGCACTTCATGTTTGTCTCCGAGAAAGTTTCCGGGACCATTAGTAAAGGCAAACGCTCGGCGATACATCTTGATCGTGCTGCAAATGAGCGATGAGCTAGGATCACATCTATCAACCACTTGACTGAGCATGACTAGACCCTTACGGATGGAAATTGCAGACCTCGTGTCCCTGTTGGTGATACTTTGCCCCGAAGTCTCCAGCTTTCAAGATAGAAAGTGACTGCAATGTCAATTCTACTCCCTCCCATGTTCTTATGTACCGCTGGGTTCTGTAATTCCTCAAGACGTAACTGTAGAAGTCGTGCAACTGGAGCTATATTCATAGGCTAAGCGAACTTCTCTGACAGGCAAGATGACCGAAGAGGACATTCAATGCCCCGTCCTCACAATACAAGATATAATCTCACTTAGTCAGACTAATTGAAGGAAGACGGTATTCCTACCATCACGTACAACGTGTCTTGTGCTACGTCGGTACCTGCTGTTCTTGGTGGAGAACCAACATCGCAGTTCATCTTTATTTCTTGCTGATATTACATAGCATGCATTAACAACATCATACAGTATAGCACCGGTCCTTTGCCCACCCCCACTCCTTTACCCACCTCAGGCAAAATTTATTTTTAATATCAAGATATAGGAAGATATTAAAGATGCCATGGTCTCAACGGACATTTATATTGAAGAATTGATGCCTACGGTGTTGTGCATGACACAAATTAGTTGGTTTTCCCTTCCTGAGTGAATTTTTTCGAGAGCCATAGTATATCAACGATTTTTTTTGGAAAAAAGTGGCTAGTAGCATACAAAGTATATACTTCGAATATAATTTTCACCTGCAACAGATTTGTGGATACCTCCTGTGTTCCTTCTACAGAGTACATTGATTAAACATGGGTAGTTTTCAAAGGTCTTAACTTGGCGAGCTTGTCACACATAGCTGTCACGCTGCTCTCACCTCTGCCTTTTTGAATTACAAATCTACAGCGTGATGTGACATCTAGTAAAGAATTTATTATTGAATCAACCAAACTACGGCGTGTGAGATCGGATGTGCTACAGTGAGTCGTGTTTCTGCCTTCCCATTGTGCAAGGTAGTTGATGATACCCATCGTAAAATACAAGTAGTTCGTTGTGCAAGGCGGAGTGCTCACTCCTTGACAAATTTTACTGTTGCTTGGGCACTAAAAACCTTGGAGCTTTCCCTCAGTTCACTGGTGTCAGTAGAATCCAGGAAGTAATTGATCCAACGGAACGGAGTCAGGGCTCGATCACTGCCGCTACGATAGAGACTATATACGAGATCTGAGTGCCACGAGGCCTGACACTGGCTTTAATGAGCTTTTTTTCGGTAGCCAATTTATGATTTATATCCGAAAAGATAAGCTCTATGGAAGTGCAAGTTTAATGGGACTCCCTGTGTCCCTGTCGCATCTCTGTAGTTACGAATGCCCTGGTGTGAAGCGTACTCGCACCAGTCCACCGTTCCCGCCGACCGTTTTAGACCTGCCCTCCTTCGAAGATGAGATGCTTTTGTGTACATGCGTGTGTGTATGTACCTTTACGTATTTGTGTATGTGCTGACGCAAGCTCGACCGCCGAGGCGAAAGCATCTTGGTAGTTGGGGCATTGCAACAGGAAGTGGTGGACTATTTCAATGGTTTGCGGGCAGTGTGGGCAATAAGGAGACGGGGATTTCTTTAGGCGGTGTGGGAACTCATTTAGAAGGATATTTAGGGAGCGGAGGTTCATCATTCAGGGTCCAGCGCGTTGGGAGATCTGGCGATGTTCTTGGAGGAGGGCGGAGATACTGAGAGGGAGGGTTTTGTAGCGGAGGAATTATGGGAGTGCATCGCTGGGGCCACTGTTGGTTCATGTTTCTGCCGCTTTCTTCGCTGCTTTGTCCACTTCTTTGTTACCATGTAGACCTTGTTTTTTTATTCAATTTTTATGTCCTACGGAGAGATGTACTCTTTGGAGGACAGTTCTAGCTAGTCTAAGGGACCCCTGGTCCCGGACGCATCTCAGAGCCCGCGAAAGCATTGGTGTAAAGCGTACCCCCACCAATCCGCCGTTCATGTCCTGGGATCCACTTGATCGTGATGTCCAAGTTCGCGTGCTATTTGACGCATCATTTGTCTGGTAAGTATGAACCTGGCCGTGCTGTCAAACTCTCACTGGATATGATTGCGGCGTGGTTATTGTTATTTTGCTAAACTTAATACGGCGATCGCCAGCCATAATCAACATGCACGGAAACCGTCGCAAAAGTTGCAAAACAGCAGTGGGTCGCCATGTCCATGCATGGCATAATAGCCATAGCACAAGTGACGGCATGCAACCAGCTCAGCACCCATGGTGACACATAAGTAGGAGTAGGTTGTTGTGCAAGAGGAGGGAGTCCAGGAGGCAATTGATCTGGCGGATTTAGTGATTGCTGATAGAATATTATATTAGATCTGAGATCTGAGTACCATGAGTCTCAGACGGAGTTCTGATATCCGTTGGCAATCTGCTGGCATTGGAGCTGCCATTTAGTATTTAGGGCATAAAAACAAACCGTCTGCCGCCAACACTCCTTCCATATTTCGACATCCCACACGCCTCACAAATGCGTCTCGCCTTCCAAGTCGTCCTCACCATTTTTGCTGCTTTGACAGTGTCTATGGTTGTTAGTGCTAACAGTGCATGTAAATATGGCAGTCATTGCAATTCAGATGCAGATTGCTGTCCTGAATATAGTAACTGCGAGGTAATGAATGACCCAAACTTTGATGAGGTGAGTATGAGTGCTGGTTTCATCCAGGATTTGTTGGCTCACCGGCATGGTAGCCTTACCTCATAAATGGGTGTGCCTCGTGGTGAGCCAGTTATAGTAGAGCTACGCTCAGAATCAGAGAACCGGTGAGTCCTTTAGGATGGGCCTAGGGAGTTACTGAGAGATTTTTATTACAGGTCGTCAATTCACACTTAATTAGAACAATTGGAGGAACAGCTTAGAACTTGGAGAAACATTTTAATGTGACTCAGTACGTTGTAGGAAAGTCTATTATACTGTGCCGTGCAAGAGATAGCTGCAAAATTCCAGTTTCTGAGTTGCTGCAGAGGGTAAAAGGATGCCACTGATACTACTTACCTAATATGGCAAGTCCGCTGGGTGATGGGTTGATTTCCAACTCCTTGTCTGTGGTTAGTCGTCGGACTAACGTTCCCTTGAGTCTTGGAGGACAGGACCACTACTTTCACAGAGAGTACCTCCGTCAATCCAGAGATTATTTGCACTATCGACTCGGAAGGATATTGATGTAAGCACGCTGGCTAAGTTTCTTTATGTAGTATCTGGGGAAATTTACGTCTTCATCACCTTAGCCTTGTTCTAATACTAGCACGCAATATTGTTTCTGAATGGGTGTGTGTTTGATGTCAGCGTGTTAATCAGGTGCCTGTTCTTCCCAGGGGTTCCAATATACAATCTACCGAGTTGCCTAATAATAGTGGTCTAATTCCCCAGGTCTTCTGTGCTGGCTAAAGCAATTCTGATTTTTCCACCCTTCCAACGTTGTTCTTCACGACTTCTAAAGATCTAACGATTTTTGTAGCTCATAGGCTGCCACTGTATATACTTCTCAAATGTTCTCAGCCAGTTGCTTCCAGCGGCTGCGGCCGTCCAATGGCCTGTGGACGAACTTGGCCCGTTCCAGATCCATCAAACAACATGCACTGACCTTCTCCCGTCGACAGAGCTCGAGCGTGCCCTTCAAAAGTACATATTCCTGGTCCCCGATTATCATTGGCTCTATCGCTAGCGGGTTTATCGGATATTCCCTCAGCGCGTTTGGGAAGCCTTTTCTGACATCCGAGGCTCTGGAGGAGACGGAACCAAAGTATGGCACTCCGAAGGACTTTGAACAGGCCATCAAAGAACTTCAGGTTTTATTTGATTCAGATGATATTGTCTCTACGCATCCGGAAGACCTTCGTATTCACGGATATTCGGAGAATGATTACCACCCTAGTGAGAGCTTCCTTTCAGCTGAGCTTTGCATTCCCCCACTCATGTTAGTCTTCCAGGTGCGCTGCATACTGTCATCGTATATCCAAGGAGTACAGAAGATGTAGTCAAAATTGTCAAGACTGCCGTCAAGTACCGCATGCCAATCACCCCTTTCTCTGGTGGTACCTGCTTAGAAGGAAGCTATCGTGGTGTAAGTCTATTACTCTCCAAAGCCGTTCATGCTGACGATGGTAACCCTCTAGAGCTCTGTCGGTGGTATTTGTGTTGATATGTCCGGCATGAATAAGATTATCGAAATTCATGGTCAGTATGTTGTGCATCTTTCTTCGAATATTACTGAATCAGTTCATATTATTCCAAAACAGAGGCTGACTCCGACCTTGTTTGTCAGCCTGGTGTCGGATGGATGGAAATTAATGAGACTTTGCAGAAGAAGGGTGAGATTGCAATGCAAATTTCATCATGTTACTCACATCCTTGGAAGGCATACCATTATTCTTTCCCGTATGTTCGGACATTGGCGCTGCATCATTACCTGACGATTTTTACTTAGTTGGATCCCGGCCCGGGCGCAACTATCGGTGGCATGATGAGCACTGGTTGCTCAGGCAGTACGTATCAGTAGTCATGAATTGGCGGTGCGGTTATTGACATGTGACAGCGAATGCCGTCCGATACGGTACTGCGAAAGGCGAATGGTTCTTGAATGCGGTATGTATCTATTCCCTTGACGATATTGAGTTGGTTGACTGAGTATTCCCATAGACGGTTGTTCTTCCTTCTGGAGAAGTCATAAAAACTCGCCAACGTGCTCGGAAATCTGCAGCTGGGTTTGACACCACGAAATTGTTCATCGGTGCTGAAGGCACTCTTGGTATCATCACGGAAGGTGATATTACGTATTTTGCTCTTGTCGATCGCTGTTAACACTTCTCTTTAGTCACCATTCGCTTAGCTCCTGTCCTCCCAACAACAGTCGCTGTTGTACACTTCCCTGATGTGAAACACGCAACGGAGGCTGCCATCGACGTGATGAACCGCGGCGTCGGTATCCGTAGGTTATTCCTTTCCCATCAAGCAACACGCTCATTCCCGGGATATAGAGTGTGTTGAACTCTGCGACTCCCAGTTCATGCGCTCTATAAATCTGTTTGGTGCATCTCAACGCAAATACCCTGAACAGGACTCTCTGTTCCTCAAATTCCAAGGTCCAACGTCTGCTTCAATCGCGGAGACCGCTAAGATCGTCAAGGAAATTGTGCAGAAGCACGGCGGCACTGGCTTTGAATTGGCGCGTTCCGAGAAAGCAGCGCGTGACCTGTGGGCAGACAGGAAAAATGCTCTTTATTCTGGTTTGGCCCTCCTGGAAGGGAGTCGGGGGTGGAGCACTGATGTTTGGTAAGTCCAGGCTGCTGCAGGTTCGGGCGTGTCTTATGATTTCCGACTGCAGCGTGCCAATATCGAAACTACCACAGCTTGTGTATGAAACCAAGAAAGACTTGCAACAACTAGGCCTTGTATCAATAGTCATAGGACACGTCGGTGACGGTTAGTATGCACACGCTTCACACTGTATCGTCTCTCTCATTGACAACATCGCATCCAGGCAATTTCCATACCCTACTTCTTTTCCGTAATGACAAGGAGCTCGAAATTGTTCGCGAAGCTGTGCATAGGATGGTGGAGCGTGCCATAAAGCTTGAAGGCACTTGTACGTCTTCACTACTATTCGCACCAGACTGTCTCACATCTAAGTACAGGCACTGGCGAACATGGTGTTGGGATTGGGAAGCGAGAATATCTGTACGAAGAACTCGGTGAGGGAACGGTGGAGTTAATGCGATCCGTGAAGAGGACTATAGACCCGCTTGGTTTGTTCAATCCCGGAAAGGTGAGCAAGACCAATGACATTGCAAGAGTTTGGTCCTAATGCCGAACGAATAGTTGTATCCAGATAGGATAGACAAGAAGTCAAAGCATTGATGATTTTTACGACCTATTATGTATTTCATGATACAGTCTCATCACTGAGACTGTTGTATTTTCTCTCATGTCAATTTCATTGTGAATGTACCGCGACCATGTTTTTGTGTCTTGACGTTATCTCCTTACTCAGGTTACCCGAGGGCGGACATTCTCGTAAGATACGGCGACAGAGTAGGCACCGAGCCTGGATAAGTGGCTTAATATCTTGTCGCGAGATGCAGGAACTCGTATTTTTAGGAAAAAACACAATACCTTCGCCCTCCCGTATTTGTTGTGCAACTTACATTGATAAAGTACGCGCAACTTCAAAGCAGAAAAATCCAAGTTTGTCTCACTATCAATGTAGACAGGGGTAATGACTTGGTATGTATAAGATGACCACAGTACCTGCTTACAGTGCACTGGCACCTACACATTTATCGTCAGTAAATGTGTCGTATTGGGGACAAAATTCAGCGTACCGGTAATAATGTCGACCAACTCGTTGGTAATGGCGGCTTGACGACCACGGTTATATTGCATCGTCAGTCGGTCAATCATGTCTTTTGCGTTCTTTGATGCATTGTCCATGGCATTGCGGCTGTACCCACAAAATGTTGAGGGATAGGATGTGAAATTTTGCCTGATGAACGTACCGGGCACTCTGTTCGCATGCGTGAGCCTCGACAAGAGCAGCATAGATGGCGTTTGCAAGCGAGAACTCGGCAAGGTCCTTGGTAACGTCATCCTCCATTTCATATGCCCGGAATCCAGCTAGAAGCACATGAGTCGTAAAACCAAGACTTCACTACATGTTACCGTACCAGACTCCTTTAGTGCGTTCTCGCCCGCGACTTCAATAACATCAGGCTCGTAGGATACAGCAGAAATAAATTTGTTGTAAACAATAGAAATGCCGTCGTACTTGACGTTGCTCTTCACAATCAAGTCGGCAACGCCGGCAGCATCAGCGAAGTTGGGGATGTCACGACCAATTTGGTTGAAGGACATGGCCAAGTTCTTGCCAAGTACACGCGACAGTTGCATTTTGGACTTATCACCAATGACCATGATGGGAGAGTCGGATTCAACGGGCTTCTCAGTGTCAGCTATGGCACGACGAGTGGCCTTGGACACGGAAGAATGGATACCACCGCAAAGACCCTTGTCGGAGGAGACAACAATGAAAAGCTTGCGCTTTGCAGGAGTTTCTGAAGGGGTATGCTGGAATATCTCTAGGCTATTTTGAGAATACGAAGGCAGATATACGGTCGACGGGACACACCGGAGTTAGCAAGACCATACTGCTTGCCGCTCTGCATGGCACGCTGCGCCTTTGCGAGCTTAGTGGAAGCAATCATCTTCATAGACTGTAAATCATAATAAGTGCGCGCGGTCAGCGACCAGAAATAATGCGAAAACAAGACGTCGGAGCACCTTGGTAATTTTCTCAATATTCTTGACCGACTTCAACCGTAGCTCGATTTCACGCAACGTAGCCATGTTGCGGGCATTTTTGGGAGCAGCTCCCAACGGGGAGGGCTGGGTCGCGATACGGGCAAGTGAACGCCTTGCTAACATTGAAAAGTGGTTGCACGGTGCGCGACTGAATTCCGAGCCAACCACTTCACCGACTTCCGGCGAGATCCGATCTGAGCACGAATTCACTTTGCCGGATCTCGGCATCAATGGAGTCATCTAGCAATATCTTGTTCGACATACTAATCAGCGAGCAAGCCCATCTTACGCGCCGACCACCATGGCAGCAGAACAGCCATTATTCGATCCTTCGCTGAAGAAACGCAAGAAGAAAGCCGTAGCTTTCACCGAGGACCCGTTAGGTCCTGAAGCAGATCCTACGACACCTGCACCAACCACTATCGAGAACACAACTACCAACGGAGATGTCGTCGATCTCGGCCCTACCACCGCCCATGAGCAGATGAAGCAAAGTCTCAATGGGGCACCAGATAGTGTTGATGCTGCTGATGAAGTAAAGGAAGATGACGATTTCAAGGCCATGTTTCCAGATGGTCTCAAGAAGAAAAAGAAGAAAAAGGACATCCCTATGGACCTTGTGAGTATATCATGTTAAGTCCATGTTTTGCGATTTTACATGCGTACGTTATCAGGGCGAAGATGGCTTAGGAGCATCGACTGCAGCAGCTGCACCTGCCGCTACAGAGGATCTCGACTTCTCCGACATCAAGAAGAAAAAGAAGTCAACAAAGAAAAAAGCGATGGAGGACTTCGAGAAGGAGCTCAATGAGGCAAAGGCAAAAGATGAAGCTGAGGAGGCTGAAGCCGACGATGGAGAGCATCTTAATGAACTAGATGAAGCAGATCTTGGGGACGATCCATTTGCACGCAATGAAGCACCCGCAGGCATCGACTCTGGCACAGAACCATGGCTTGGGAGCGACAGAGATTATACTTACCCAGAGGCATGTGCATTTGCAGTGATACCTTTCCTGACCTATATTAACCAACATGATCAGCTTCTGACTCGATTTTATGCCTCGCTTCATGCTGCAAATCCATCACTACTTACTTCCACTGGTAAACGATACACGATCGCACCTCCACAAATTCTCCGCGAAGGTGTCCGCAAATCGATATTTGCAAATGTTGCAGATATTTGCAAGAGGATGCACAGACAGCCAGAGCATGTCATTCAATTCCTCTTCGCCGAAATGGGTACCACTGGTTCAGTGGACGGTTCAGGGCGTTTGGTCATCAAAGGTCGTTTCCAACCTAAACAAGTCGAGAATGTTTTACGTCGTTACATCGGTGAGCTTAAGCACATACACTTTTCATGCTTAGCGCTAATATTGTCGAAGTCGAGTATGTGACATGCAAAACCTGTAAATCACCTGACACGCTCCTCACAAAGGAGAACCGTATTTTCTTCATGTCCTGCGAGTCCTGCGGCTCACGTCGGTCCGTCAACGCGATTAAGAGTGGTTTCCAGGCCCAGGTTGGCAGGAGAAAGGCAACTGCGCAATGAGCTATTGTTTAATTATCAGGAAGTTGTTTGTTACGTTCATCATGATCACGCACATCGAACCCTCAATACATGATCTGATTGTAGAAGCATGAGGTGAATACTCCATAAAGCCCAAATGGGGAGGACATGGTGAACAAAAAGACAAGAAATCACTAAAAAATCATAATGTATCATAGACTCGTCACAATGTAACGCAATATCGAGGGGCGCAAACCATCCTTCATGAATCGATATCCCCAACCTTCGTCAACACCAGACGGCGTTTTTTCTTTGGGGGCTGTGTCAACTTCGCGGATGTGACTTCTGGTGCACTCCTGCCTGCAGGGGCATTGTCGTCAATACTGGTAGCAGGCGTGAGAGGCGGCTCGGTCCTCTTCGCAGGTACGGTAGGCGTCGCAACAGCAGCCAATGGAACTGAGGAAGACGAGGGTGTCATTGTATATGTGAGGGGCACGAAGTTGTGTTGCGCGATGGACTGAAGTTGTAATGCATATTGTTGAGTGTGATGCGCAGGTAAAATTTCATCAAAGATCACGATCGTACAGTATCCATCTCGTGATGAGAGGATAAGGCACTGACCATCAGGAGACCTATTAATAGTTCAATATAGATACTAGCAGCCGGGAACAATCATCACATACCACGACGCATCCGTAAATTCATCATAGTGCAACTTCGTGAGCATGCAAACAGGTCCAGATTGTTGGGTATCATAGATGGCAACGGCATCCATGGTCAGAACAGCGTAAAGCATGCGATAAGGCAGCGCAAACACGGAGCCAGTATTGGGTGGAGCGATCGCCGGGGTAGAGGGCTTTGATGGTGATGGCGTAGGAGGCTTCAACGATGATGGAGGCACAACTAATTCGGGAGCCACAACATGAGGCGTGGGCGCTTCGACATGTAGGAGTAAATTCTTTTCCACCTTGGGAGAATGTGCAAATACGTCCTTGTGGGTTGCAGGTGTCGCAGAAGGCCCAGCAATATCAACAGAAATCGACCCGTCCCTGCCCTTTTCGAGGGTTCCTGTCTTAGGTTCGTTATGCCCATCTGTGCCAATGACATCTTGTCTCAATTCATAAAGCACAGGGGAGAACTTGACAGCCACGCTGGCTTTCTTATGCCCAGGTAACTGAGCTATGGGAGGGCGGGCAAAGTTCGCCCTTGAATAAATGAACACCGACGATGCCGATGAAGGATTTGTTTCGCTCGTGGTAATTGCAAGTTTGGATCTACGTCCACGAGTGGGAGCTTCCTCGGCCTTGGGCTTGTTGGTAATGATGCTGGGGTCCTCAAATTGCCCTGCAGGGGTTAGCAAAAGGCCCCCATCTGGGCTGAACGTTAAGCGGCGGAAGAAGTTCGAGAAACTTTCATCTCCATATAGTTTAATAGTCGACCATGCGGGCGAAGGAAGTGCGCGGATTGCGGGAAGAGGTGGCATAGGAGAAGGGGATCTCCCATATCGTGCATACTGCCCAGGAGAGCCGGGAGCATTAGATCCACTGAATGAAGACCGTCTCGAAGAAGGTCTCTCGATCGGCGGAGGAGGGAACATGGATGTAGATGGGGTACTGACTACCGAGGCAGTCGGTGTCGGAGGAGCGTAGTTGCCAGAGAAAATAACTTCATCTTTGTGCTGGTCGCTGACAGTAGACTCTACATCACTAGCAGCAGACTCATGCCTGTAGGACCTGGAACGGCTATGCGAGCTAGGGGTGCGGCTGTGATTGTGGGTGTAAGACATTCGTGTGTTCTTGCCCACAGCATGGGCTTCAAACGTGCCCTGCTTGGTCGAGATCCGATACACGTGCATCGAACGGTCACTGCTCTGTGTGGCAATGTATTCGTTGAGCGGGTCCCATGCTACGCCTTGGACATAGTGGTTGTGTTCAGCGATCTCACAGACGCATTTGCCTGAGCCAATGAGCCTGCATCCCCCACGATAATAACGTAAAACTCACCGTCACTGGAAGAGAACACCCTCGCACAGTTGTCCGTGCTACCGGCTAAGATGTATTCCCCAGTTGGACTCCACGCTAGGTCATACACCTGCATCGTCGTGCACCTGTCCCATATTTTATTCCACTTCGATCTAAGACTGTGCATGAAAGTTATCTTACCTGAACGTTGTACGTGGCTTCCAGTACTCCTTTTCATATTGCAATTCGTCTGCAGTGAGATCACTGCCATACGTAGCGGTCTGCGGAGTGCTTGAAGGTGCCCAGATGATGATCATGCCGTCTTTCAATAAACTCGCGTCAAATAGGATCAACCAAATGTTTGAGATTCATACCATCTCCAGCGGAGGCGATAAACTCTCCTAAAGTCGCGTTAATAAAGTGGTCAGGACTGACGAAGCGCGTGGGCAAAACGCGTACCGTTAGGGGAGAATCGAACAACGTTCACAGCAGCCGAGTGTCTACTAAGTGTTGCAAGATATTCGACCCGAGCAGGGCGTGGCGCAGCGCCATCTGCACCTTCTGCAAGAGACGACGGGAAGATGTTCGGGTGCACCATCCATATCTTTTTGAGCCCGCGTTGGTCAGCGTGCTGGATATACCATTGTAGGCTCACTCACTCTGACGTGGTTGTCCTCGCCTCCTGTAGCCAGCCTGTAGGACTGCGCAGCAAAATTCTTCTCCTGCGTTGGACGTGCTTTTTTGAATGGAACAGGTTGAAAGTCGCAAGTAGATATGGGCTTAGAATCATGCCATCGAATCTCGAGGGTGCGGTAACGCATTTTCGAATGTACTACTGAGCACAGAGAGAGATTATGGTAGTAGAATTAAAGGATCTTGAGCACTACAGGAGGAAGAACATTTGTTCAGAGACTGACAGTTATACGGATCGGAATCAAAGGCTCCTTATGTACAAAACCCAGGTGTGGCCGACTCGCACGCTCATGATCGATTGTTGTCTACCTACAATTCTATCTATGCAATTACAACAAACAATGTGAAACTTATGACCATAATAACAGAGTAGCATGCTCGAACGAATGGCCAAGCTTCTGATTAGCTCTCTCTTCCATATATCACTTCCAGATCCCCCAGATCGCGTTGCAACACCTTCGTCAGATGCTGTAAACCAGCTTGCTGATTGGATAGGATCTGCAACGTCCATGTCAAAGTCGAACTTCAGAGTTGACAAATAGAACCCCTACCTGAGCAAGTTGCTTGAGACCCTCCTCATCAACTACTGTCCATTCAGAGGTGCCATCGAGCCCCACTCTTCTACCTCTCTCGCGGGCAGCGTTGATAGCCCCTACGAGCGCCCACAGCTCATTCAGCTTTCCTCGTATCTTACTCATTCCACCCGGTCTTCTTATCTCTTCTTCAATCTCCTCGAGCACTAGACGCAGTGCCTCTTCTTCGGGACGTATCGCCGTAGACCGGACAGTAGGTAGCATTAGATGCATGTGCTGGATCAGACACAGCAGGCGGTGTTGGGTTTGTGATTGGATTAATTTTGCACGCTGCAAACGTGATGCGTTACTATCGTTATGTCTCGCGGACAACGATTCCAGTCGCTTTTTTAGCTCCTAGAACACGCCTGAGTGAGGAAGTTTTCTATATTGTAAGATATATCCACAAACCAACAAAGCTTTCTGCTGTTCTGTGGCTTGCTTCATTTGTCCGTCTACGCGCTGACGCAGATCGTCGAAGCCAACTGCCAGGACAGGTACCATACTGAAGAGATAACATGATCACACTGAGTAGTGGACGATTCATTGAGCTTACCAACTAGGATCAGGGTTATCGTGCACCGCACGTTGCCAGAGCGCCTCGTTCGTGGCATTTGCAGGTCTGCCGAAAGCGCTCACTTGGGCCGGTGGAACGAGATTATAGAGATAATGCTGTCCGAAGGATAAGTTCATGGTAAACTATAAATTGTATGTGACCAACCTGAAAGCGACATGCTGGCGAAGAAGGATCCCAAGCCTGTACAATTGCTTGGATTTTCTGCTCAAGCGCTACATATTGTGACTGAGGATCCTGTTGTTGTGCAGGTGCAGTGCTTCGCGATGCGAGAAGTGAATTAGATAGCGGAAGACCTAGCGTACTGCCAAAAAGCCCCCCAGTGGCCGTACTCGGCGCAGGCTGATTTACTGAGCCAAACAGGGAGTTGGCTGGTTTTTGCTGCTGGGACTGGCCGAATAGTGAGGGGGCAGCAGTAGGTTGCGCGGATTGGGATTGACCAAATAGATTTGGAGTGGTTGAGGAGGGAGCCGGCGTAGTACCAAAGATACTCGCTGGATTTTTATTCCCAAACAACGGGTTTGAGTTCGTTGTCATACTGCCAAAGAGGCCTCCTCCAGTAGCTGGAGCTTGGGCTGTTGTACTACCAAAAAGCCCCCCTGATGTTGGCGCTTGCGTACTGGTACCACTAAAAAGACCCCCACCGGCGCTTGGCTGGGTCGTTGACGTTCCAAACAGCCCACCAGTACCGGTGGCGGGCTGTGGGATCGTAGAACTTCCGAAGAGACTACCACTCTGTGGTTGCTGCTGCTGCTGGACCGTGGTACCTCCGAGGAGACCCCCAGCTTGCTGGGGCTGTTGTTGTTGGGTACCTGCATTACCAAACAAGCTTCCAGCAGCAGGTTGTGTTTGAGTTGTCGCATTACCAAACAGACTAGTTCCTGCAGGTTGTGTCTGAGTAGTCGTACTCCCAAACACATTACCCGTGGCGGGCTGTTGTGTAGTTGTTGTCGTGTTACCAAACAGGCTACCGGTTGCAGGTTGCTGTTGCTGCTGAGTACTTCCCCCTGATGCTGGCGCCTGGGGACCGGAACCACCAAACAAGTTTCCACCGGTGCTTGACTGGGTAGTCGACGTTCCAAATAGCCCGCCAGTACCAGTAGCGGGTTGCTGGGTGGTAGTACTTCCGAAGAGACCACTACTCTGTGGTTGCTGCTGCGTTGTTGTACCTCCAAAGAGACCCCCGCCTTGCTGCGGTTGTTGCGGCTGCTGCTGCTGGGTACCTGCAGTCCCAAACAAGTTCCCAGCAGGTTGAGTTGATGCATTCCCGAACAGACTTGTTCCTGTAGGTTGTGTCTGTGCCTGCGTGTTCGAGTTCGTACTCCCAAACAGACCACCTGTGGCAGGCTGCTGGACTGTACTAGCTGTGATATTGCCGAACAGACCAGCAGCTGCAGGCTGCTGTTGTTGCTGAGCGTTGGTGTTCCCAGACGAACCAGTCCCTGCAGGCTGTTGTGGGGTTGTGGTACTCCCAAACAAACTCCCGCTACCCGCACCTGCAGTAGTGTTCGTCACGGTGCTAGGTGTTCCGAACAAAGTTGTACCGGACGTAGATGGCTGTGTGGAGGTATTACCGAAGATGCTGCCACCTGTTGCCTGTCCAGGCTGTTGGGTGTTTGTGTTACCGAAGATACTGGTGGTTTGGGTGCCAAGTGTCTGCCCTGGCTGCTGCTGGGTGTTTGTAGTACTCGTTGTCTGCCCAGGCTGTTGCTGGGCATTCGTGGTGCCGAAGATATTTGCTGAGGGCTGCGTTGCGGTGCCACCAAATAGTGTCATTTTCAACTTTTTATGGGCTGGAGCAGGAAGTAATTTGGGATTGAGTATCGAGAGATCGGAGGCGATGCAAACTCACCTTGCCCTTTGTACAAGATGCAACTCGATCAAACCCGCGATCCTGACCCTAGCAGAGCGAAACAATGGTACACGGTTTGAAACAAAGACGAATAGTGAGAATTAATAACTCCCGTAGCTCAGTCGCCTATTTCATAAAAACAAGTGCAATAGAAGTGGTGCATACAAATAGCAAGAATCCACTTGACTGATCCTCAAACTAGGGTTTCGTAAATTGCGACTACGTATAAGGGGGCTCAAGACTCTCAAATAACTGGTGTCACATTCAATCACTG
Organism: Suillus decipiens; assembly: GCA_016695475.1. NCBI lineage: Eukaryota > Fungi > Basidiomycota > Agaricomycetes > Boletales > Suillaceae > Suillus > Suillus decipiens. Next base: position 893,871 of record MU172923.1, on the reverse strand, counting down.
GGTCAGTGGCAGACAACGATCTGTTCACAAATCCTGAAATGAATATATGATACAAAAACTGCCTTGCGGTAGGCAGACCATAGTCAAATAACTAGCGACTTGCATGGCTTGCGCCTGCGAGTTACACTGGTTGCATCGATATACCGGCAAGCATCACGTCCACGTAGAAATATCATGCGATGGTGCATAGAAAGCATGCGTCATGTAAGGACATGTGGTGTACATGTAGTTTTGCTAAGTCGTCTCCCAAGCACCACAGATATCAAAAGATGCGATCAGAACTACATCGCACGGTCAGCTCTAAATGCAGCGGGCATCACAAATGAACATACGCGAAGGGCCTGGAAGAACCACTTGTTCTTTCCTGTCTGATAACGCTCCTCGAACAACTTTTTGATGTTCTTCCGTGCATCATCCCGTTGTGATGGTTCCTTAAAGTGGTCAGCAGTCACGGAGTTCTTCAAGCCCTCCAACTCCAAAGCGTAACGCGTGGGGAATAGATGCGAGTAGTTAATCACCTACGACAAACGGTAATTGTCGGTTTACATCTCCATGTCGCGGTCTATGAGTACTTACCTTAATGAAAGGCTTAACGCGGCTTCTCCGCTGCAGTTTCTTCGCGCCCATAGTCCGTGTAACTTTTCGCGGGTAGCGTTCGATGCCGGCAACGATAGCGTGGGGGTATGGTCGCTCCTTGGTTCCCTCATCGAGTTGTTTAATAACGACAACCTTCTTGCCAGCCTGGCGGCCCTGCAGGACGATAGCGACCTAGACAACAAGGTTAGAATGGCGGTGACATCGATCACACATATGATAGAAGTACTTTTCCGGGCTTGTAAACTAGTATGAACGGTCAGCTTTGGACACTCATAAACGATATGCGTTCCGACCTTTGGGCATCTTGACGTTGGGCGGCGCGGTGAGGATTGGCTTTGCTGAATAGATTTAGGCGAGGCAAGCCATCCGGAGATATCCGAATGCTACTATATAGTTCCAATTTAAGGTTTTGGTCTCACTGGAATTTAATTAAGATTGTAATTTGTCTCCTAGCTGCCAAATTCCAACACCCGCAATTGTGCGTCTTCCGCCAAATGTGACATTCCAGACATTTATAATAATGCGCAAACGTTGGGATTTCAACTCGACGAGAATCTTGTACCTTTGCACGACTACGCAATATCAATCATGTTGGTGACGCTCTGCATACTCTATCACGCGATCGCCTACTCCCTTGTCTATCTATGGACTCTTCTCTCTCCTTTGAGGTCGATTTTGAGCTGTGTAATTGATGCTACAACGTACCACCCAACGACGGTGCGAAACATCATCGTTGATATCGTTATGACCATTTGCACACTTCTTGTCTGGTCGACTCTCGTGGGATGTATGCTACTACGCAATGGAGACCCTGCGAAACGCGCGCCACCTGTAAATTTCATTTTTCCAGATGATTTTCAAGTCTCATTCCTGACGGGTGTCTTCCAGCATGTTTCGTTAAACCAAGCAAATGAGAGCATGGTGAACGCACTAAAAGCAGTGCGAAAGGCGAGAGACGACCTCAAAGACATGGAAGACACCTCGGCCACTACAATAGAGGCGGTGTGGCGCTTAAGGCAGGCCGGAAAGGACATGCGTGAAATCCATCATGCGCTTGTGGAGATGTCAGACATATTCGACCAAAAAGCAGAACGACGGTTGTCTCAGACTTTCTCCATCAATTCAAGTGGATCGAGATAGTTTGGTTAGTTATCTGGTCGCTTGCATTTTATTAATACTGACAGGTTCAGATAAAATTTGCGAAGGTTCCCTTGTATGTATACGACATTCATTGTTATTTGCAAATGTAGTTCTTAGTATTAGCACAAGCGTGTATGCAGCACACACGTCAGTGGGTCGATACCATGATCTTCTTGCGCGACATCCGAGTCTTCATGGCCTAATATTTGTCCAACGCCCTTGCATAGTACAAAATGAAGGGGTTTTCTCTGCCTGCAATCTGCCCAACCTCGTCAGCAGGGTATTTCTACATAGCATCGAGTCATCAACCGGGTTGATCACATCACATCATCCGGAGAAATCCATTACTGAAGCCTTGAGCCGGGCGCAGAGAACATCCAATCCTTACAGTCTCCTTCAAAAATTTACATCAAAACACCAAATAACTTTCAAGAATGCTATCATACGAAAGTGGAATAAATAAAGCAAATTCCCTTGCTCCTTGAAGAGCACTAGACAACCGTCGACTTCATTGAGCATTACACACTATTGCCAGTCGATATATGCACATGCTTCTCGAAAGCAATAGAGGTCATACTGGTTGCTGCGTTGGAGTTGACCACAAGCTTAGCATGGTATTCTCGGACACCAAGGATCAGGCGGGGTCCTAGCACGAACATCTGCATGACCTCCAGAAACTCAAACAAGCCGGTGAAAATCTGGCGATATTGGGAATATACATTCTATAGAAGTAATGAACCGTGGCCGTATACAGAGGTAGCTGAAAGATCGACATACCGTACTTGGAATGAAATCATTAATGAGCTGGAAGCAAGAAACAGCAACGAAGCTACCACATCCAATCATTCAGCGGAAAAGAGGCACGATGATGACAATATGAGCTGACCTTGCAAAGTAAAGCAGGTGAGTTTTCATCAACACCGTAAAACGGTCCCCGATTATTCCCCCTGCTGAATGTCGCCGCAGTTCACGAAAGTGTTTTATTGCAATCCAGATTGTGAGACATATTGCAAAGACCTCCCACACAGTCCCGAGCATCCAAGTAACGGGAAACAGAAGTGCGATATCTTCTACCTGGCTAGCCATGCACTGATAGGTGCCGGAGAGAATGAATTCCTCTAGTATTTATCAATGAGATGCATATTTGTCACATCAACAATTAAGCGCACCCGCTGAAGTATGCGTCATTGCCAATATGGCGGTCACTACGTTAAAAATGATGATAGCCAGGAAGGTGACAATAAGAAATATCAGGATCTTTCTGGGTCGCTGATACATGGCATGCAACTGAGTAATGATGATGACTGCAGTCAAGTCAATATCACTGAAATCTCGCAGGTATAAAGCTCACCCCATAGCATAGCAAATGCCACAAAAGAGAGACAATTTCATATGGCGTACATAACAAAGCCTGACAAATTCAGTCAGTGACCAGTCCCGGGTAGTTCACACTCCAAACAAACTCACATCTGTGACAGTATAGTGGGGCAGTCATTAGTGAATTAAGAAGTCAGTACAGAACCACACTCACTCTACAGGGTACCGCGGTTAATTAGAGGCAATAGTAGATATCTATGCAGAAGACTTACTGTATCTGTCAGCGACACGGTCGTAACACTTGCTGTATGCCGTTGATCAGAAGAAGAAAAGATGATGAATGTACTAAAGAGACATACTCAGCATGTCAAGGCTAATCATGAGAGATAGATGATTAGCACAACACCGACTATTTGGCCTTCCGAACGTATGCAGCAAATAAAATTCCAAGGTAGCGCACCTGGGATACTTTCAAGTCAGCATAATGTGGTAACTGTGACAAATAAGCTACATACACCAAGATACATAACTGTCATTAGGGACCAGTGTTGCCTCTGGAATTAAGTGTATTATCATGCATGTTTCTCTGATATGAGACTCTACTTGCCCAGATCAATTCTACCTGTAAACCAGTCTTAGCGGCATGGCTGTTCTGGTCATGATATCGACCCTCTTGTCCGAATGTAAGTGCTGAAAATACTTGTAAGATATTAGAAGTCCCTTTAATATTGTCATACTCACTCCAATCATACGTCACTGCAACAAAGGAGGCAACTGCGAAACGGCGGCCAAGGTTAGGAGCTTCAACATGCGACTACACTCTACGAACTTGTAAAATAACTGAAAACACGATATGCATTAATGGCGGGCCACCAAGTGGGATCATTTGAGACTATGGTCATGTTAGTAGTAGAGAATGGGGTGCGGGTGAGGCCAACTTGGCCTTGCTGGACATATGGCGAAGGAATATATAACATCTCCCAGTGCATAAAAATAAGATCGAGCATCGCATGAAGTCGGAACGTTCCGGGAAAATCAATCCAGGGGGTAGAACGTAGTAAGTGTTTATTAGACGTTGGGCTTGGGCGTTGGGCATTTAACTTTGAACTCCCCTACCAGGTAACTGATGGAGGTGCCGCAACGGCGCAGCACCCCCATTCCCTTTTGTACAACCTTTTGTCATTCCCCTTTTAATCTCCTTGTGCCTGTACCATGTCCACGATATACTCGTTCAACCACCTTATAGCCGAACGTGCTCGCAATTACCCAAACCTTGAGATCCTGGGCATACCAGACAAGGACCTCAATGTGAGTACAATTCAATTGCTGATTAGATTCTCTAGGCGAAACTTACATCACGAAGTACATCAAGTATACTCTGGCTGATCTTGATGCTTCAGCGTCATTGTTTGCCCACCACTTACGGGACAATGGACTGCTGAATGGACGTTCCAAAGGGGATACCACCAGTAGGATGACTGTTGGACTTCTAGGCCTTAGCAACATAAATTATGTAGTCACCGAGATGGCGCTTTATCGAATGGGCTATTGTTAGTGCACAACACACACATGGCAATCTTACTCTGACATTGCCAATTCTTCTACAGGCGTACTTCTCTTGTCGCCGAACAACTCTCCTCCTGCAATTGCCCACCTGTTGACAGTAACAAATGCAACCCACATGATAGTGCAAGATGTGCTATTACCTTCCGCATCAATAATCCTTACCCATCTCAGTAACCCTGGTTCTGTGACGATCATCAACCAGCCTTCATCTGACATCTTCAGCTCAGCCGCTCATTCTTTATACCCAGAAAAGACACGATGGGACCCTGCATTAATATGGGAGGATGAATTTCTTCTTCCAGTCACGATCGTCCACTCGAGTGGGTCCACTGGTTTCCCAAAGCCAATTATTGTAACCAACAAAGCGGCTGTCGGCAACTGCTCCAGAAATTTGGGCCCGACGAAGTTAATGACCTTGCCATTGTATCATGTATGTTGCTCGTACGTGCCACCAGGATCTACTCATTTTACCTTCAACAGGGACACGGCCACGCCAATCTTTATCGTGCAATATATGCTGCCAAACCACTGTACCTCTTTCCCACTGGATCAATACCATTGACGTCTTCCAACGTCGTCAAGCTTCTCAAGCAAGCTCCGGATGTGGAGACACTAGAGGGTGTTCCTCTAATATTGAAACGTCTCGCTGAGACCGCTGAAGGTCTGCAGGTCCTCAAGAGCCTCAAGTTTGTTACGTTCAGTGGCAGCGCATGTCCTGACGAGCTCGGTGACTTCCTTGTCAACGAAGGCGTCCGTTTGGCTAGCAATTATGGTCTTTGTGAGTGATATGTTGTCAGGTCATAGAAACTTGACGTTCAGCATACCTCTTTCCAATGCAGCTGAAACTGGTCATCTCATGTCGTCTTTCCGGGACTTTGAAACCGATAAGGGCTGGAATTGGATGCGTGCTAAGGGACCCCATGTGAAGACGAATGTGAACGACTACCTGCGATTCGCACCTCGGGGCGGGGATACCTATGAACTGTTTGTTTTGGATGGCTGGCCGGCAAAGACTATGACCAACCAACCTGATGGGTCGTATGCGACGAGAGATCTATTTATCAAGCACCCCATCATCCCAGACACATACAAATTCATCGGGCGACTCGACGATACCTTGGTCATGGTATGTATATCAACCAAATCAATATGAATCTTGTTTAATAGCATGCCCAGGTAAACGGCGAGAAGACGAATCCTGTCCCGATGGAACTTACACTTCGCTCGTCTCCCTACATTGCGGATGCTGTCATCTTCGGTGCTGGCCACATTCAAATCGGAGCTTTAATCCTTCCAGCAGAAGTCGCGAAAGATTGCTCTCCTTCAGAGCTCGTTAAGCTTGTGGCGCCTATTGTCGCCCTTGCCAATGCCGAGGCTCCCTCGCACTCACAACTCGCGTCGGAAGCTCTTGTGTTTCTCCCTTATGGCACAGTGATTCCCTGTGCTGATAAGGGCAGCTTTCTCAGAGCTCGTGTGTACATAGAATTCGAAGGGATCATCAATGATGTCTATAAACGACTGGAAGGCGACATTGACGGGCATGGGAACAGACGACTGACCGATGAGGCGGAGGCTAGGACAGCCATTAGAGATATAATCAGCAAGACGGTCGATAAAATCGACAGCTTAGAAGATGACACTGACCTCTTCAATTTCGGGCTGGACTCGTTGCAGTCTAGCAGAATACGAAACACCATTCAAAGAGTCAGCTCATACGTTCCCCTGATTGCTATTTGTGAGTTAAATAACAGTGCAGGAAATCTACTTAGGTGGCAAGAAGTTGTCTCCCAACGCCGTTTTCGAACATCCTTCTATTACGCAGTACGTTCGTCTCCTCACGTGTATGACACTATGTGTGGCCTTGGCTGAAGTAAACATATAGGATTGCTCGACTCCTGGTTGCAATGTACTCCGGCAATGAAGGTACTCTGGCACAACGAAGTCCACTCGAAATCATGCTGGAACTTGTTAAGAAGTACAGCTCTTTCACTTATACACACAAACCTCAGGTCAACGGAGGAGATGGAGCTGCAAGTAGCTCTATTGCCCCTCGTGTTGTGAGCTCATCGTTGTACTTTCCAAAATTCTCTTCATGATTGGGATATTTATGTAGGTTGTGTTGACTGGTGCGACCGGGTCTCTGGGAGCATATATTCTGGATGAACTACTTTCGGACCCTTCTGTGGCCACCGTTTACTGTCTATGCAGGGCAAAGGATGATGGAGATGCGTCCAGTCGCATAACAGCTTCCATGAACACAAGGAAGCTATCATCTCACTATGGGCAAGTTCAATTGCGTGTCAAAGCTCTCGCTTCCGACCTGTCTGCCGAAAAGCTTGGACTTCAGTCAGACATTTACATTGAGATCGCAACACGGGCAACACTAATCATCCATGTAAGCATCGAAAAGACTACTTGGTTCATTATCATCGATCTTGCGTACAGAACGCTTGGGCGGTCAACTTCAATCTTGGCATTTCCAGGCAAGTTTACTTCAGTTCGATAAAAATTAGCTGACAGAGCAATAGCTTCGAACCACACATTCGTGGAGCTGTCAATTTAATTAATCTCGCCCTTGCATCGACCCATCCCCAACCAGCAGACTTTTACTTCGCATCTTCAGTCAGTGCTGTCGCAGGTTGGCGTGGACCAGAGTCGATTCCAGAAGCCATTACAGATGATCCATCTGTCGCTCAAGGGTTGGGCTAGTGAGCAGCTCGTGCCTCGTGCAGTTAACACTTGGATTTCTGACTTCAGTTAGTGCACAATCGAAGTGGGTTACCGAGAAGCTCTGTCAAATCGCCTCTCAGCAGACACCTATTCGGGCATGCGTGCTACGTAAGACATATCCTTTCATCACAGGGGAATAGTCATTGAAGTACGTGTAGGAATTGGTCAAATGGTAGGAGACTCCAAAAATGGCGTGTGGAACGAGACGGAGGCTATTTCACTCATCATCAAGGTACAAAGTCCCGTTATCGATGATATATCTGATTGTTATATTCCATGGCAGTGCGCGGATACAATTGGAATTCTTCCCAACCTTGAAGAGTCAGTTTCGTGGCTCCCAGTGGACTATGCAGCAAAGACTATCCTCGATCTGGTCAATGTTCCCCCTCAACGTTTGCCTTTGGGAGAGTGCCCAGTCTGGAATGTGATCCATCCAACGCTCGTGCCGTGGACATCCATCCTCACGTCTCTCCAGCAAGCCGGCCTGAAATTCAAAACCCTTCCGAGGCACGAGTGGATTAAAGCCTTACGTGCTAGCCCTATTGATGAAGTGAATAACCCAAGCCGGAAGCTGTTGACATTTTTTGGGAACAAGTACGGACAAGAAGAACTAGTCACGCGGTACCCATTAGTAACGGCGCATACTGAGAAAGCAAGTAAGAGTCTCAGGAATTCACCTGTTGCTGATGTGGGACTGGTAGGAAAGTGGATAGCTTCATGGAGAGAGACAGGTTTTTTGGCTTGATAGCAGTTGGTTCATATGGCTTATAGTGATATCCCAATGATTATCTGATAGAGATATTGGACACTGTAGGATAGTAGTTTCAGTGAAATTCACCAGGGTAAATCATACATATGGTGATAGTGTAAAAGTCAACATGGTACTGAAGTTGAGGTGCTGATATTAGGGGAGTTCAAAGTTAAATGCCCAATGCCCAGGCCCAACACCTAATGCCCAACCTCGTGACCGAAATGAGTATACCTAGAATAAATAGAAGTAAATAGGGAATAAAACCACTGATGAGATAAGCTAAACCTTGTTGTGTGAGGCACCAAAACCTTTTGGCTCAGTATTTTCATGCCTGATGAGTCTGAACCTGAACCTCACTATATTCTGTACCTAAAGTCAAAACCTTTGTGCATCTTATGAGACTTATCATTTTAATGATATGTTTGGTGCTTACAGCCATTTGCAGAATGCTAGGCCAAATTTTTTTCACTACATACATTTGGCAATAAGTCAGGACAAGGTTTAGCTTACCTCATCAGTGGTTTTATTCCCTATTTACTTCTATTTATTCTAGGTATACTCATTTCAGTCACGAGGTTGGGCATTGGGCATTTAACTTTGAACTCCCCTATTGCTGTTTTTACTCTGAAATTTCAGCCAAAATTGCAGTGAACTGATACAAACACATGTTGCTCTACTGACCTAAATACAATAGTCCTAGTTGGTAATAAGTGATAGGAAATAGTAAACTTGTCAGTGCAGTGAAACTAATCATTCATACCAATGAACTCTCAAAGGTACCCCAATACCATCCTCTCTAACAACCTATGGGCATCAGTAAACTACAATGTTCTGTACAGCTCTATACAGAGCTGTCCAGTGTCACTGACAAAACCAGATGAGTTTGCTCTTTGCACTTTTTCATACTTGGTCACACTTGGTTGTGCACTAGCGTTGATGTGAATCAACAATGGCCAGACACTACTAAGTATGTCTATCCAAAATATTGTTGAGGTCTTAGCCTTGCCTAGCTGCTTCACTCACAGTGCAAGAATATTCGACCCTAAAGGGGGATGCTAGTTGGATATAGTCCAAATTGCCTAATCTGCTGTCCAAGATGGTTGCTGAAGATAGTGAGATAGGGGCTGATGATAGCGATAAAGTTGCTAAAGATAGCAAGATGGTTTCCAAAGGTAGCGTGATAGTTGCCAAAGCTGCGCATGGCGTGGGAAAATATTACTAAGCAGTGGTAAAGTGGTATAGTGAAGGTATTGTGTGCAGTGGAATAAGGATTTCTTATGGTTTTTGATAAAGACTGTATTTCATATAAGGATTGATAACTACACTGGAGGGTAACAGTGACTTCTTCTACTGAGTGTACAGTAGAAGGGGAGTAGCGTATGAGTCTCGGTAATAGGAAATTATATACCTAAGTAATAGCTACAGAGACAGAAGGGATATGATAAACATGCAGCAGACATGTAATAAGGATGTACTACATGTTACAAAACATAAGGCAAGGAAATTTACATACTGGCATGGCTAGGTGGACATAGGACAAAACAGAATTCTTCTACCTTAAACTTGCCTAATGGGTCTTGTTATGAACTGGGATAGTTCTAACAGGCAGTTGGAAACAAGAGACTCGTGCTTGAGCTACTGTACCAATGCAAAAGAGCAAAGATTCATCATACAAGACTTTAGTTAAGTTGAGTACAAGATCAAGGGTTTGATGTATGAGACTTAATAGTTAAGTCAAGTACAAAGAAGATCAAGAGTTTTAGGCTAAGTTGATGGAGTGCAAAGACTTGGAATAAGACTCAAAGATGACTAAAGATTGGGGGTCTTTAGTGAAGGATATTCAGGTGAAAACCCAGTAAGATTAAAGTAAGGAATACAGGCATTGTACACTGTGCTTAAATAGGGTAGCTATGCATGCACAGACTAAGAGTGCCATATAAGGCATGAGAGAACAAGCATGGGAAAGTAAGTGCATATCCAAATAAGGAAGGCAACTAAAGTACAGAGCTCAACAACAAATGAGCCCAGCAGAAAACCACTGAAGGCACACAAGAGCAGAGCAAAAGGCACAGTATATGCTAGGGGGGAGTGCCACTGATGAAGATGTCACTTACTTTGACAACTATGACCCTGTCTACAATGCTGTAAAGAAAATAATTTAGCTGAAGTGATAGTGAACTACCACCTAGGCTAGTATATGTTGAAGCCTTACCTAGCTGCTACACTTGCAAGGCAAGAAAATTTGACCCAAGGGGCTGCCAGTCAGTATAATATGCCAAACTGCTATAACAAGACATGTAATACTTCATGACAGTGATGCCAAAGGTAGTGGTAGCATTGCTATGGTTGGTGCTATGTAGGCCAGTGATGCCAGTGCTAGTACTTGCTGAGGATAATCTGAATTGATGATACTGATGATACCAATGGTACCTGTTATGAACTGGGATAGTTCTGAACACGACTGCTGCAAACAAGAGGCCTCGAGAGTCATGGGTTCATTACACTAGCCGGACGAAGGCCTAGTGTAGGTCAAGGTGAACAATGAAGACGGTCTAGTGCCTGAGAGGACTAGACTGGCTGAGTTGAATACATTCTACAACGATGAAGATAGCTCTGAGTAAGATGTATATGGAACTAGTTGAGTCGAGGTAAATAAGTTCACTTTAGACTAAGACTTAGGTGTGCTAAGCTTAGATATGATCTTAGACGACTAAGGATTGGAGGTCCTTAGTGAAGGAAGAATCTTGGTAAAACCCAGTAAGATTAGAATAAGGAAATACAGTATATCTATGAGTGTTTATATACTAAAGCAAAAGGGGACTTTAGGGCAGGCTTGTCAGATGTACATGGGCTGTGTAACCAAAGAAGGAAGGCAGCTAAAGTACAACGTGTTGAATGTGTGATGTCATAGGGAGTCAGAATGAGTTACGTATGAACGTATGGTCAAGTGACTGTGGGCAAAAGTGTTATACAAGGAAATGATGAAGTAAGCAAGAAAGGAAAGAAAGCATAAGTAAGAAGGAAAATAGATAGGGGCATACAATGATTGTAACATTACCCCCATTTTATGGACAAAGTCACTGACTTAGTCATCTTGGTTATGGTAGTAGATGGGATTGTTGGAGTATTCGAGGTCGTCATCATCGTCTCCACCAGTGTGACGCATCATGTATGTGGCTTCTTCCACACCTCTTCATCTGAGCTCTTCTCTCTGTGCCTTGTTAATTCATGGGATGGAAGAGTGGACAGAGTCAAGGTATGTGTCCCAGATATGAAGTGCCTCATAGAACCCTTCATCTTTGTATGTGAGAGTGAATGGTGGGGTTCCGTGAAACTGAGGGCAGTACAATGTGAGGTGTCCAGGTTCAAATTGCTCGCAGATATGGCACTTATATTGTGGGCAAGTAGATTGGTGATGACCGTATTCATGACAGAATCGACACTTCATATTCTCATCATGGTTCAAATGAGATTGACAGAGTGGGGAAGGGATAGGAATTAGTTTAGGGCTAGCAGATCTCGCTCTTGCCTTGCCTGATGCCATGCCATGACGTCGTTTTTGGTTTCGAGATGGTTGGTCATCTGGGAGAGATCCCTGAAAAGGGGGTGGTGACAATGATACCTCTTGCTTTTCAGCAGCAGTGATTAGTTCATCGGCTGGGGAAGGGGAGGTACGACCAAAGGTTTCAATAGGAACTTGCCCTGAGGCAGAGGGGTCCGTAAGAGTCGCAGTGGGAAGATCTTTGTGGATACTGAACACATTGGTGCTGGTCTTGGCGGTGACTATCTCATTGTGTGTTTCCAAGAAAGCTGTGTAGAGTGCTGCGGGGTGTTCTTCAGTACATATGAAATTGGTCTCCTCTAGGATGTGGGTGGTGGAGGCGAGTTCTTCTTCTGTGGGAATGGTCATTGGAGGGTGGATTTTCAGCAACGTAAGTTGCACTGCGAGGGTGGCATTGCTGACCCAGTCTGGGTGTGTCTTTTCAGCATATGAGGGGAGAGCTGTCGTAGCTATCTTTTCTAGCATCTTTTGTGCACTTGGACTCCCCGCCACACATAGGTGAAGATCTTTTACGATGAAAGTGGATGCCTCCTCGACACTAGATAATAAGCCACAAATGGCATCAACATGAGGATGAGGTGTTGAATAAGAGGTGGTAAGCGATGTATGCATTCGCTCAATGTGGTGCAGAGAGGGAGGGCGTGCAACGCCTGCTCGATGTTCGGATATGATGTGGATAACTTCTTCAACATCACTTTTAAAAGTATCAGGAAGCAACAGCACACCGTAGTGTTGAATGCATCTCTCGATGTGGTAAAGGCATTGCTGGACATGATGATCTTTAATGTCGGCAGCGATTCTGCCCAGGAGGGAGGCGGTGCGGATGAGGTTGACGACAAGCTGAGGGATGTGATTGTGCGTTCTGTGGAGTTTGTTGTCGATTTCAATGGCATGCCCCTCACAGAGGAGGGCAGAGATGATGAGGGATGTGTTCTGGATGTCAGTGACGACATTGTGGTAGTTTTCTTGGGTAGGGTCTTCAAGATCTGCAACAGCGTATTGACGAGTAAGAGGTACTGGTGTGACAAATGAAGGCCAGTCTGCAGAGGTGATATCAGAGTCGGAGGTGTTAAGAGCATAGGAGGTGGAAGACATAATCAAAATAATTCACTGAGGACTGAAGGGTCTGAAGCAGATGAGGAATGTCAGAGGGCATGACACGTCTTATATGTCTTCAGAATTTGAGTGGAGTTTTGGAGATTGTCTTCTGGGACCCATTCGTTATCTGCTGACGAGTATCCTTTCCAGGATACTAAGTACTGTTGGCATTTACCGGTTCCCTTGTGCGTGAGAATTGCATCGACTTCATATTCTTCTTCCTCTTCAATGACATCAGGAGGTGGTTCAAGGAAGTTCGGGCCGTGTACATAAGTTTTGCTGTAGGATGATAAGACAGAAGTGTGGAACATGGGGTGAATCTTCCATTGTTTCGGTAGTCAGAGCTTGAATGTAATCGGGGATAGAACTTCTTTGACTGGGAGTGGTCTGTATCTTTTCAGTGTGAGTTTCCGAGATGGCAGTTTCAGGCGAAGGTTTTCTGTGGAGAGCCAAACCTTATCACCTATCTTCCACAGAGTATATTTCTTCCCATGGGACCGTTCTGCCATTTTCTGCATCACTAGGTTGTGACATGCTATCGCTTCCTCTCTTATCTTCTGCAGAGAGCATACTCATTCTTCTGCTGATGGTACCATAGAGTCGGGGATCAGATGAGGGATGGCATGGGGTTCGTATCCCATCATAAGGAAGAAAGGGGAAGCATTTTGGGCATTGTGTTTTCGGTGATTATGGACAAATTCAGTGATAGGGAGGTATTCTACCCATTCATCAGGGTTGTTACAGCAATAGATGCAAAGATATGTTTCGAGCTCTTGATTGAGCCTTTCGGTCTGTCCATCTGTCTGAGGATGGTATGCAGTGGATGGTGCGATTTGGTAGTTGAGAAGTCAAGCGAGTTCTTTTGAGAATCTAGATAGGAATTGTGGACCACAGTCTGAGATGACTTTGTCATGGAGACCAAAACAGCAGTAGACATGTTTCAAAAATAGCTTCGCTACCCCTTCAGAGGTAATGGATTTTAAACAGGGGATGAGAATTACCCCCTTCATAAGGCCATGGTCTACCACAACCATGACACTATCAAAGCCATTGCAAATGGGGAGATCGGTGATGAGATCAACAGAGACCTGGGAGAAAGGGCAAGTAGCCATTGAAGGGATAGGGGTAAGAGGCAGGCGAATGGGATGAGTATCCGCCTTCATTTGCTGACAAAGGGCGCAACCCTCAACGTATTTGTGGATATAGGCCCCCATAGAGGGCCACCAAGCTTCACACTTGATGAGTTCTTTGGTTTTAAAATGACCAGGGTGCCCTGCGGAAGGATGATCATGATGGCGAAAGAGAAAAGTGGCACGGTGGGCTGGAGAAATGTATGCGCGATCACGAAAGTAAAGGATACCATTGTCAATCTTCCAATCAGAGAGAGCGGATTTCATGGGGGGAAGGCATATGCCGTCTAAGGCTTCTGACGCCGTTTTGAAAAGTGGATCATCAAGAGGGTCAGAAGAGCCCAGTACGTCAAGTAAATCCATATTGATGAGTTGGACAAAAAGGGAATCAGGAAGAAGAACGGTATCTTCATTATCATGACTGCCAGTATCATGATTAGGGCGACGGGAGAGGGCATTGGGGGCTGCCAGTTTAGTACCGGCGATGTGGTGCAATTTGATATCAAATATAGAGAGGATCAATTGCCAACAGGCTTGGTGTCAAGTGAGTTTCTGCGCTGTCTGGAAGTACAGCAGGTTCTTATGATCAGTAAAGACAATAATGGGGTGGGGGCTCCCTTCAAGGTAATGACACCATTCAGTAAGGGCATGGATAACAGCGAGCAATTCCCTATCAAAAATTTGATAATTTCATTCAGCAGGGTTCAGGGATTGCGAAAGATAGGCACAGGGGTGATAAACCCTGTTTTCATCAGTTTGGAGTAAAACTGCCCCTGTCGCTACAAGGGACGCATCTGTGGCAACCGCAAATTGCCGGAGTGGATCTGGGTTCCGAAGTACCGGTTGTTGGGTAAACTTCGTCTTCAGGATATCGAAAGTATCCTGACATTTGGATGTCTAATCAAAGTTGGCGTTTTTCTTCATTAAATCAATAAGTGGTCAGAGTAGTGGGAGATGAAGGTTCGGTAGAAGTTACAGAAGCCAAGGAAAGAGCGGACGTCCTTGACAGTCCGTGGAATCGGCCATTTGGCAATACCCTGTGTTTTAGTGGTATCCATGGCGACTTTTCCGGGTCGGATGATCATTCTGAGGTATTCAACCTCTGTTGCGTCAAACATGCATTTTTCAGGCTTTAGAAAGAGTTGTTCCTGCCATATTCATTCAAGTACCTGGCATGTCCACTTCTGATGTTCTTTGAGAGTCTTGGAGAAGATCAGGATGTCATCCATGTAAATCACCATCCACCCTTCATTGATTTCTTGCTGGAACGTGCGATTCATATAGGCTTGGAACGTGGCGGGAGAATTGCATAAGCCGAAGAACATTACGTTTGGTTCGTAGAGACCAAATTCAGTAGTGAATGTGGCTTTCCAGCGATTGTCAGGGTGGATGCAGATATTGTTATAGCCGGATCTGATATCCATCTTGGTGAAGAATCTGGCATCATGAAGTTGAGCTATTAATGTAGCGGGAAGGGGAAGTGGGTACATGTTCTTGATCGTCCAGTCATTGATGTAGTGGTAGTCTTGACAAGGGTGTAATTCTCCACTTTTCTTCCCTACAAAGAAGAATCCGCTAGCCTGGGGTGATTTGGATTTGGAGATGAATCCTTTTGCAATGTTTTCATCGATAAATGTTTTAACAGCTTCTCTTTCTTTTCCAGACAAAGGATAAACCTTGGATGTGCATGGGACAAAACCAGGCTTAGTTTCGATTCGATGGTCGATGCTGGGTCGTTCTGGTGGGAGCTTATTAAGCCCTTCTTTCATGAAGATATCCTGGAAATTGTGGAGATACGATGGGACGAGTTCTTCAAAGCTCTTCTTCTTCTTTTCCTTCTCCTCCATTGCGAACTCTTGAGCTTTATTGCTGAATTTGGTAGCTTCTGTAAAGGATGGCAGAGCGAGGGAAACTTGGGAGTAATTCGGAAGCTGCTCAAGTCTAGAGGTGCCATCGCGGGTAAGAAGGGTATCCATAGAGACTTCTTCGACAATCCTCATTTGTAGGCCTTCTACATTGTATTCCACCAGAAACTCTCCCTCCTTGAACTCGTAGGTGGTGATGTTTCAGACTTCTGGTTCTGTCCATACATCCTGCATGGTATCGAAGAAAGGTTCATCTTCATCGTCATGAGAGGGGATTAATGCAGGTGGCGATTCTGTAGCAGGCGATGGATCTTCGGTTGTGAGGAATGGTTTGCCATGTAGGAACTCTTCTTCTGTAGCTTGCCCTTCTGTAAGGTCTAATTGTACCTTTTTATCGGCTCATATGCCACCAGGTAGTTCTTCTGCTTTCCTAATATGCTCTCTTTGCTCCTCAGGTGGTTGCTGTTCTATCGGGATAGGTGGCAGTCGAGGTGATGATTCCCTTTTGTTTCATCTCTTCTCAGGTTTAGGGATGGGGGAAATAGGGCGCTGAGGAAGAGTTTCACTGGGAAGGGTTGGTCGGGTAATCATTGGTGATGGTAGCTTTACCTGAGGGGTGACTAGTGGTGAGGGAGCAATGGTGGGTTCTGAGACAGGGGAAGGTTTGGTGGAAGAGGGGTTCACTAATGGAGCAGTGATGGTTACAGGCATAGAAGATACGCTAGTTGATCGTGGAAGTTTCAAATTCTTCCATTTCGGTGTAGGATGGTTGAATAGAAGGGGAAGCTTCGCCTTCTTTCTATCAGTGTCGACATCTATTTTGATAAGATCCGACTTCTTTGTGCATGATAATGTCACAGTTTCGGCGGTCCAGTCAATGACCAGATTCATAATGTGCAGCCAAGGGATGCCAAGAAGAATCTGGTCCCTTTGCCCAAGACGGGTGATATTAAACTTTCCGTACATTGTTCGTTCGTCTATCTTGACAACAAGTAAGCAGTAATGGGTAATCAGGCCTCCTTTGACATAGGAGCCATCAGCGGTAGTAACCTTGAACAGTTTACTAAGTCTTTGTCATGAGATATTATGTAACTTCACGAATTCTTCAGAAATGAAAGTTCCAGCAGCTCTGGAGTCGATGACAGCAGTGGTTTCGATGGATTTTGGATGGGTACATGAAATGAGGGTAATAGGAACGTGAAGTTCCTTTCATTCACCTACAGCACGTACAAGTCATAATAGTACAGATGGAGAAACATATGTCGATTTATTTCTCCAAATCAAAAATCCTGGGCCAACCGCCTAACGGTTTCTTCATTGTCGCTTTCTACTTCTTCAATCTTCGACCCAGACCCCGAAGCTTCTGTTTCGGTCTGGCATACAGGAGTAGATTTCTCCTTTCTCTTGGGACAACCATTGGCACGGTGCCCGGGCTGTTTGCAATTAAAGCACTTGCCCTTTTTCATCAGGTTGACCTTCTCGGCATGAGTAAGGTGATCAACTTCCATCGTGTTTGGATCGCAGGAAGACAAGTATCGGGAACTCCCGTACTTCTGTGACTTTTGTGGCACATGATGGTTACGAATGGATTGGAGGCAGTGATAAGAGTTGTTGATATTGACACATGTTTCGATGACTTTATCAAGAGTTTTGGGGATGTCTCCGGTATTGAACAATCAGGTAAGGATACCCATGTTGAGACCGTCCTGAAAGAACTGAATCCTGGTTAATTTGTTGGTGATTCCTGCCTGATCAGTAAGGAGGATGAAGTTGGCCATGTACGTCTGCAGGTCTTTGTTTCCCTGCTTCAGGTCTTGGAGTTTGGTGATCACAGATCTAGTGGGGTCAAGGGGTGCAAACGCCTTGTTGAAGCTCTTAAGGAAGTCTTTGAGTTTGCCATATTTGTGAGGCATTTGAGCATGGGCTTCCTCGAGGAAGTGTTCTTTCCATAGGTGGATGTTTCCCTTCTCCATAAAAGAGCAGATGTAGATGATCTTCTGCTGATCTGTTGTATATAGCTTCTCATTGATATCCATATATGCATGGCATGATAAGAGGAAAGATTTCAAAGTGCTGCAATCTCCGTCAAAAATGGTAGGTGTACCAATCTTGAATTTGTGTTCTTTCATAGACATTCTGGGCAAATAGTAATGTCACAGGAGTGTAAACCTTCATGCCTAAATGCGCTGTCTTGCTGTCCACTAGGGCTTATCTGATCGTCTTGATCGGGCGGTGGGTGGGGTTCTGAAGACTAGATAGTTGACAGTATCGATAGATTCTAATCTTTTGTTACAAACTGAGATAGTTCTGAACACGACTGCCACAAACAAGAGGCCTCAAGAGTCATGGGTTCGTTACACTAGCCAGACGAAGGCCTAGCGTAGGTCAAGGTAAACAACGAAGACAGTCTAGCGCCTGAGAGGACTAGACTGGCTGAGTTGAATACATTCTACAACGACAAAGATAGCTCTGAGTAAGATGTACACAGAACCAGCTGAGTCGAGGCAAATAAGTTCGCTTTAGACTAAGACTTAGGTGTGCTAAGCTTAGATA
>MU172923.1:846814-858209 GCA_016695475.1 Suillus decipiens | reverse complement strand
AATTGAGAGTGAAGTGTGACCAGCACTATCAGTACACTATCAACAACAGTGAGATTGGAGGTGCTACTCTGTGAGACAGCATTACCCTGAGCTCAATGTCCTCAACAACCAGCAAGCTATAAAATAGTGTGAGCTCACTGTGTCAGACAACCAGCAAGACACCAAATCTTTTTCTTTGTCAGAAACTTTCTAGTTTCTTTCATCTTTCACCTTTCTTTCTTCTTTCTCTGTTATCTGTTTCCTTGCCTCTGTTTCTGTTGACTCTTTTTTTTTCACTTTCTTTCTTTCACTTTTTTTGTCTTTTGATCTTCTCTCTCTCTTCTCTCTCTCTCTCTCAGTTTGTGGTGCTAGTGTCATTGTGTTTCTGATCTTTGTGTTGTCTCTTTAATCCATCTAAGGCCAGAGTAGCTTAGTGGGAGAGACTTTGGAGGCTGATAGCAACACTTGATATCACACATCTGAGTAGTGATACTGAGCCAAGGTTGTCACTGACTGATAGACTCTAGCTACTGAAAGGAGACTTGGAAGTGAAATACAAGGACGTCCATTCCTGCTAACTGCTTAATACTCATAGTGAGTTCCTTGGCAGCAGGAGTCAATAGCAAGCTAGAGACCCTTGAAGCATTGACTAGTCTTGACCAGGGATTCTACCTTCCTGTCTGACAAGGGCGATTGTTATAACTTCCCACAAAACTGCAGTAGCATGGTTGCTCCAAAACACCTGCATTCCATTAGAAAAAGTGATTCAGCTGTTGTTTTGTTTCTTAGTTTGTTTAACTTCTGTGTTTTCCTTCCTTGCTAATCTCACAAGAGTGCCCTTTTTTGCTGACCATAGCTTGAGGAATGTGAATAGCCACCCACAAACAACCATGTTATCAGTCATTGGTATTTGTCTGAATCACTGACTGTGGGGCTATTTGGTTTTGTAGGTGTTTATCTATAGATCACTTATTCAAGAAGACAGCATAGGATCTGTTTGTAGTGTGAGGATGCATACTCACAATTACAGAAGTCAAGAGCAACTTCATGGATTCCATGAACATTGATGGTGGTAAAATCATCATCAAAGGCTGGTTTTGGTTTGCAGCAGCACTGACCAGCACTGTGACCCAGTTGTATGTGGAGCCCCAGTTGCTTCAAGGTCATTGGATGGAAATACCCATCATGCCATTGCTGAATCAATGGTGTTAGTGGAAAGCACTGATGTCCATAAAAACATACCTTCAGCTGATGTCAGGGCATGTTCTGGTGGAGGTTCATAACACATGACTGGCAGTATAATGCAACAGAAAAGCAGTCTTTGCAATGAAATACTACATTTGAATTGCCACAGCTATGGCATGAGTGACATGTGTGTCATAGACCAAACTTCTGATCTCAGATCTGATCAATCCTGCTTCTGTCTGGACCATATATCTGATCCAGACCACCCATCTGAAACATTCAGCTTCTCATGTTCTAACACCACTGTGCATACTTGCATCTATCCCCTTTCAGTGACTCACCTGTACTAGTATTCTGGCTGTGTATATTCCTGTCCTACTTACTAATCTGTTACCTGTGCTTCATGTCTGACTCATGTTTACTGATCTGCTGTGTATTTACTAATAGACTTCTGTTATACTTTGTACATAGCCCCTGGTCCCAGACTCACTGATTATCTGTGCTAGCTACCTACAGTATATATTCTGCATGTACAACTCCGTAGAACCTTAGTTCAAATATTATCTTGGATTATACTCAACCTGCTCTTCTGGACTTGAGTTCTATCTGACTCTAGTCACCTTTCTGAGACTTAGGATCAATTTCTATAGTCTACATCTCTGACTCTACCTTTGGGTAGTCTACTTCTGTTAGTTTCTAGTTAGGACCCTGTCTGATACTAGCCTTATACCTTGTTCTGCCCTCATGTTCCAGATACCCTTTGGACATAACATATCTGCTTTCTTTGGATGTCTGGATCTGTCATGCAATCACCTCTGGATCATCAGACGTATATCCTCCCTCTGAAATAAGGGGCAATACTTGGGAAAGGGGCACAATGCACGAACTGAGGCTGAAGCCCTTCAGATCCTATATCCTTGAGTATGGTCTTAACAGTATATTCAAACTCACACCTTTCCAAGTATATTTTCTGAACTATCCATATCATGCCTCCCTGCAAAACTCAGAACTCCCTCTGAGGAGCCAGACTTGGTCCAATCCAATGAGACCCCACACCCATCATCCAAACATTTACCAGCTTCTCTCAATGATACACATGCATGAGTGACATAGGACAAAGTGTCTCTGATCGCTTAGCTAGAACAGATCTGGTAACACCAACCCGGTGTAAAGACTACAATCTAGTAGCTACTATACTTGTAGGACAAGAATGTTTGACCCAAGGGGTTGCTGGTGAATATATCCTGCCAAATGCTAATGTGAGACATGTGATACTACTTTTAGATGATGCTGAAGGTAGTGGTAGTGTTGCCACTGATAGTGCCATGAATGCCACTGATGCTGATGCTAATGCATGCTGAGGGTGATGAGTACCAATGATGCCAGTGATACCAATGGTACCAAGAGTAGAGTAGCACTAGTGATGAGCAGGGTGATAGCATGTACTGATGACTATGATGGCAATATATGCCAAGGGACAGTGAAGCTCAAGCGATGAGCAATGGCAAGACTATGATGATAGCGATGATAGCAGTGATGATAGTGATGAGTATAGCGGGATGGAGAAGACCATCAAAGAATTTGGAGATAATAGATTTCAAAGATATATTTGAATAGCAGTAGCAGTAATGGTACAGGGATCCTGTCTAATGAGCAATACAATGTGTGATATAATGAATGGATACTTCAGCACACAAGTAGTATGCTGAAGGTAAAAGTGACTTCTTCTACCAAATGTACAGTAAAAGGGGAGTGTTGTATGGAGAAGAAGTCAGCTGTCTTTTATCATGCATCGTAAGTAAATGGAATTGATAGGTGAAGGTAGTAGCAAGTAAGCAAAACTTAGCCATAGTGATATGTAATAGTACTGCAGGTACTGCAGCACGTGTTCTACATGTAATAGTGCTTGCCATGGGATTTAGCAACAGCAGATGAGAATAAACTATGCATCAAATGGAACTAGTGGGCATGACATGGGCATTCAATGGGCATCAGCTTGTGGAACATGACTCAGCGCTTTGGTATGGTAACCGGCAAGCATGCAGTATCCTTGGTAACTGTATATATCAATAGTGGTAGGGTTAGGGGTGGTCGTGTTATGCAGTATAGGAGTTAGACAATTATAAAAATGAACCTATGCATGGCTAGCACTAGCTGGACTGTCACATTGGTTGGAAAATGATTTGTGGAGTGGAGAGGGGACAGGAAGTGGTTTTGGACTGGTGGACCTAGCCCTCACTTTATGTTACAGTCATTATACACCCCTCTATTTTCTTCCCTTTACTTACGCTTTCTCTCTTATGCTTACTTCATCATTTCCTTGTATATTACTTTCACCCATGGTCACTTGACCTTATGTTCATACATGACTCGGCTCCATCTATGACTCACTCTAACTCCTTCTGATATCATACATTCAACACGTTGTACTCCTATTGCCTTCCTTCTTTGGTTACGCAACCTATGTATATCTAACAAGCCCACCCTAAAGTACCTTTTCACTTTAGTATATAAATGCTCGTAGATATACTGTATTTCCTCATTCTAATCTTACTGGGTTTTACCTGGATTCTTCCTTCGCTAAAGACCCCCAATCTTTAGTTGTCTAAGATCATATCTAAGCTTAGCACACCTAACCTTAGTCTAAAGCGAGCTTACTTGCCTCGACTCAGCTAGTTCCATGTAACTACACTCAGAACTATCTTCATCATTGTAGAATGTATTCAACTCAGCCAGCCTAGTCCTCTCTAGGACTTGTCTGTCTTCGTTGCTTACCTTGACTTGCACTAAGCCTTCATCCAGTTAGCACAATGAAACCATGACTCTTGATACCTCTTGTTTGAGGCAGTCGTGTTCAGAACTATCCCAGTTCATAACAAAAGATTAGAATCCTATCGAAACCGTTGACTATCTAGTCTTCGGACCCCCACCCACTGATCCAATCAGTCCAATCAAGAAAAGCCCTAGTGGACAGCAAGACAGCGCATTTAGACACGAAGGTTTACACTCCTGTGACATTGCTATTTGCCCAGAATGTCTATGAAAGATCATGAATTCAAGATTGGTATGCCTACCATCTTTAATGGCAATCACACCACCTCGAAGTCCTTCCTCTTGTCGTGCCATGCATATATGGACATTAACAAGAAGTTGTACACCACCGATCAGCAGAAGATCATCTTTATCTGCTCCTTTATGGAGAAGGGAAACGCTCGCTTATAGAAAGAACACTTCCTCGAAGTAGCCCACATGACCTCACCCCACATATACAGCAAACTTGAGGACTTCCTTAAAAGTTTCAACAAAGTGTTTGCACCCCTTGATCCAGCCAGATCCACGATCACCAAGTTACGAGACTTGAAGCAGGGTACTAAAGACCTGCAGACATATGTTGCTGACTTCATCCTCCTAGCCAATCAGGCAGGAATCACCGATGAATTAACCAAGATCCAGTTCTTCCAGGACAGTCTCAACATGGGTATCCTTACCTGACTGTTCAACACCAGAGACATCCTCGACACCCTCGATGAAGTAATTGACTCTTGCGTTAATATCAATAACTCCTACCATCGTCTCCAGTCTATCCAAAATTGGCATGCACCCCAGAAGAAGTCTCAGAAGTATGGGAGTTCCCAATACTCGTCTTCCCGCGATCTGAATGTGATGGAAGTTGATCGCCTTACTCATGCCGAGAAGGTCGATCTGATGAAGAAGGGCAAATGCTTTAACTGCAAACAGCCCAGACACCACGTTAATGGTTGTCCTAAGAAGAAGGAGTGTTCCACTCCTGTACGCCAGACTGAAACTGAAGCTTCGGGGTCTGGGTCAAAGATTGAAGAGGTAGAAAGTGATGATGAAGAAACCATGAGGCGGCTGGCTCAGGATTTTTAATTTGGAGAAACAAATTGATGTATGTCTCTCCATCTGTACTATGACTTGTATGTGCTGTAGGTGAACGAAAGGAACTTCATGTTCCCATTACCCTTATTTCATGCACTCGTCCGAAATCCGTCGAAACCACTGCCGTCATCAATTCCAGAGCAGCTGGAACTTTCATTTCCAAAGAATTTGTCAAGCTCCATAATATCTCACGAAGAAGACTTAGTAAACCATTCAAGGTTACTACTGCCGATGGCTCCTACGTAAAAGGGGGCCTGATTATGCACTATTGCTTACTCATTGTCAAAATAGATGAACAAACGATGTATGGGAAATTCAATATCACCCATCTTGGATGAAGGGACCAGATCCTCCTTGGCATCCCTTGGCTATGTGCCATGAACCCAGTCATCGATTGGACCGCCAAAACAGTGACGTTGTCACGCACTAAGAAGTCAGATCTTATTGAAATAGATGTCAACACAGACAGAAAGAAGGCGAAGCTTCCCCTTCTATTTAATCATCCTCTACTGAAATGGAAGAATTCGAAACTTCCATGATCAAGTGATATGCCTTCGATGCCCACAATAACTAACGCTCCATTAATGATTCTCCCTTCTGCTGAACCTTCCCCTGCCCCTGAATCAACCACTGTCCCACCGCCAGTCACCCCTCAGGTAAAGCTGCCCTCACCAATGATCACTTGGTCAACTCTTCCCAGGGAAACCATCCCTCAACATCCTATTTCTCCTATCCCTAAACCCGAGAAAAGATGGAACGAAAGGGAACTATCACCCTGACCTCCACCAGTCCCGACAGAGCAGCGACCACCTGAACAGCAAAGAGAACACGTTCAAAAGGCAGATGAACCACCCGGTAATGAACGAACTGATAAAAAGGTTTGATTAGACTTCTTGGAAGGAAAAGTTTCAGAAGAAGAATTCCTACACAGCAAAACATCCCTTGCACCAATCGAACCTCCACCTGCATTACTCCCGTCCCCTGATGACGACGAACCCTT
Source organism: Suillus decipiens (assembly GCA_016695475.1). Lineage (NCBI taxonomy): Eukaryota > Fungi > Basidiomycota > Agaricomycetes > Boletales > Suillaceae > Suillus > Suillus decipiens. The sequence continues at coordinate 852,145 of MU172923.1, read as the reverse complement.
CTTCGATACTATGCAGGATGTTTGGACCAAACCCAAGGTTAGGAATATTGCTACATATGAATTGCGAGAGGGAGAATTCCTCGTAGAATATGACGTAGAAGGAATGCAGATGAGGATTATAGAAGAAGTCTCCATGGATACTCCTCTCACATGTGATGGCACTTCCCGATTAGAGCAGCTCCCAAACTACTCCCAGGTCTCACTCACTCCACCATCTTTCGAGGAGACAACCAAGTTCAGTAATAAAGCTCAAGAATTTGCCATGGAGGAGAAGGAGAAGAAGAAGAGTTTCGAGGAACTCGTTCCATCGTATCTTCACGACTTCTGAGATATCTTTATGAAAGAGGGGCTTAACAAGCTTCCCCCTGAATGACCTGGTATCGACCACCAAATCAAAACCAAGCCCGGGTTCATCCCCCACATGTCTAAGGTCTACCCTTTGTCTGGAAAAGAAAGAGAAGCTGTCAAAACCTTCATTGACAAAAATGTTGCTAAAGAATTCATTTCCAAATCAAAATCACCCCAAGCTAGCAGGTTCTTCTTTGTGGGAAAGAAAAGCGGAGAATTACGCCCTTGTCAAGACTACCGTTACATCAATGACTGGATGATTAAGAACACTTACCCGCTTCCCCCTCCCGTCACCCTCATAGCTCGGCTTCATGATGCCCGATTCTTCACCAAGATGGATATCAGATCCGGATATAACAACATCCGCATCCACCCTGATGATCACTGGAAAGCCGCATTTACCACTGAATTCGGTCTCTACGAGCCCAACATTATGTTCTTTGGCTTATGCAATTCTCCTGCCACATTTCAAGCCTATATGAATTGAATGTTCCAGCAGGAAATCAACAAGGGATGGATGGTTATCTACATGGACGATATCTTGATCTTTTCAAAAACACTTGAAGAACATCAGAAATGTACTCGATGAATCCTAGAAAGCATCCAGCAAGAATGATTATTCCTTAAACCAGAGAAGTGTATGTTCGATGCTGAAGAAGTTGAATACCTCAGCATGATTATCCACCCCAGAGAAGTTGCCATGGATACCACCAAAACTAAGGGAATCGCTGATTGGCCACTTCCATGGACCGTCAAGGACGTCTGATCCTTCCTCGGATTCTGTAACTTCTATCGTACCTTCATCTCTCATTATTCTGACATCGCATGACCACTAATCAACCTAACAAAGAAAAATGCCAATTTTGCCTGGACGCCTGAATGTCAGGATACTTTCGACATCCTGAAGACGAAGTTCACCCAGCAACCGGTACTTCGGAATTCTGACCCACTCCAGCAGTTTGCGGTTGCCACTGATGCATCCCTTATAGTGACAAGGGCTGTTCTACTCCAAACCGATGGAAACGGGGTTTACCACCCATGTGCATATCTTTTGCAATCCCTGAACCCTGCTGAGTGCAATTATCAAATCTTTGATAGGGAATTGCTTGCTGTTATTCACACCCTTACCGAATGGTGTCACTATCTTGAAGGGAACCCACACCCATTATCATCTTCACCGATCATAAAAACCTGCTATACTTTAGGACAGCACAGAAACTAACTCAACGCCAGGCTCACTGGCAACTCATCCTTTCCACTTTCGACATTGAACTCCACCACATTGCAGGTGCTAAACTGGCTGCTCCTGATGCCCTCTCCCATTGCCCTGATCATGATACTGGCAGTCATGATAATGAAGATACCGTTCTTCTTCCTGATTCCCTTTTTGTCCGACTTCTCAACAGAGATTTACTTGATGTATTGGGCTCTTCTGACCCTCTTGATGATCCACTTTTCAAAACAGCATCAGAGGCCCTAGATGGCATATGCCTTCCCCCCATGAAATCTGCTCTATCTGATTGGAAGATTGACAACAGTATCCTATACTTCTGCGATCGTGCCTATATTCCCCCTGCTCATCACGCCACCCTCCTCTCCCACCATCATGATCATCCCTCTGCGGGGCACCCCAGCTGTTTCAAAACCGAAGAACTCATTAAGTGCAAAGCCTGGTGGCCCTCTATGGGAGTCTATATCCACAAATGCGTAGAAGGTTGCGCCCTCTGCCAGCAAATGAAGGCAGATACTCATCCTGTCCGGCTGCCTCTTACTCCCATTTCCTCCTCTGCTACTTGCCCCTTTTCCCAGCTCTCGGTCGATCTTATCACCGATCTTCCCATTAGCAATGGCTTTGATAGTGTCATGGTTGTGGTAGACCATGGCCTTATGAAGGGGGTAATTCTCATCCCCTGTTTGAAAACCATTACTTCCGAAGGCATCGCGAAGTTATTTTTGAAGCACATCTACTGCCGTTTTGGTCTCCATGACAAAGTTATTTTGGATCATGGTCTGGAATTCCTATCTCGATTCTCGAAAGAACTTGCCCAACTCCTTGAATATCAGATCGCACCATCTACCGCATATCACCCATAGACAGATGGCCAGACCAAAAGGCTCAATCAAGAGCTTGAAATGTACCTCTGCATTTATTGTCAAAATAACCCCGATGAATGGGTAGAACACCTCCCTATTGCCGAATTCATTCATAATCACCGAAAGCATGATGCCCGAAACGCCTCTCCATTCTTCCTCATGATGGGATATGAACCACGTGCCATCCCCCACCTAATCCCTGATTCTTCAGTACCATCAGCAGAGGAACGAGTATGCTCCCTGCAGAAGTTAAGAGAAGAAGCAATTGCATGCCATAACCTGGCAATGCAGAGGATGGCAGAAAGATCTCATGGGAAGAAATATACCCATGGAAGACCGGAGATAAGGTATGGCTATCTGCAGAGAATCTTTGTTTGAAATTACCCTCTTAAAAACTCACATTGAACAGGTACGGACCATTCCCGGTCGAAGAAGTCTTATCACCCATCACATTCAAACCCCAACTACTGAAACAATGGAAGATTCATCCCGTGTTCCACACTTCTGTCCTATCATCCTATAGCGAAACTGATGTACACAGTCCGAACTTCCTCGAACCACCCCCTGATGTTATCGAAGAAGAAGAAGAGTATGAAGTTGATGCGATCCTTGCACACAAAGGGACCAGCAAATGCCAACGGTACCTAGTATCCTGGAAAGGATATTCGTCAGCAGACAATGAATGGATCCCAGAAGACAATCTCCGAAACTCTGCTTGAATTCTAAAGGCATATAAGACGCAACATGCCCTCTGATGTCCCTCATCCACTTCAGAACTTCTAGTCCCCAGCGAATTACTTGATTATGTCTTCTGCCTCTTACACCGCTAACTCCTCTGACTCCACCGAAATTACCCTTGATTGCCCTTCCTTCATTACACCTGTCCCTCTTACTCGACAGTACGCCATCACAGACCTTGAGGATCCTGCTCAAGAGAATTACCACAATGTCGTCAATGACATCCAGAACACCTCCCTTATCATCTCTGCCCTCCTCTGCAAAGGACACGCCATCGAAATTGACAACAAACTCCACAGAACTCATAACCACATCCCACAGCTCATCATCAACCTCATCCATACTGCCTCCCTCTTGGGAAGGCTTGCTGCCGACATTAAGGATTATCACATCTGGCAACGCCTTTACCACATTGAAAGATGCATTCAGCACTATGGAGTGTTGTTGCGTCCTGATACTTTTAAGAGTGACGTTGAAGAAGTTATCCACATCATATCCGAATGCTGGGCAGGTGTTGCATGCCCTCCCTCTCCGCACCACATTGAGCAAACGCATACATCGCTTACCACCTCTTATTCAACACCTCATCCTCATGTCGATGCCATTACTGGCTTACTATCTAGCATCGAGGAGGCATCCACGTTCATCGTAAAAGACCTTCATCTTCACGTAGCGGGACATCCAACCACCCAGAAAACACTAGAGAGGATAGCTATGACCTCTCTCCCATCTTACGCCGAAAAGATGCACCTGGAATGGGTCCATGATGCCACCTTAGCAGCACAGCTTATGTTGCTCAAAATTCATCCTCCCATGACCATTCCACCCGATGAAGAGCTTGCATCTACTACCCACATCCTTGAAGAAACTAATTTTGTATGCACCGAGGAACATCCAGCAGCACTCTACACCACATTCACTGATACACATGAAGAGATAATCGCTGCCAGGACTGTTATGGATGTGCTCAATATTCATAAGGATCTTCCCACTGCAACTCTCACAGACCCTGCTGCATCAGGACAAGTTCCTGTAGAAACCCTCAGTCGCACTTCTCCCTCATCACCTGATGAACTAATTGCTGCTGCCAAAACCCATGCTGCACCCTTATCACCACCCCCTTTTCAGGGATCCCTTCCAGATGACCGACCTTCTCAATACTGAAAGTGTCGTTGCAGCATGGCAGGGTGGTCATCAGGGAGAGAACCCTGGAATAGTATAGACAGAGCAGGGGAAGCTTCTTTGGCAACCACAATTAGCTCAGCAGGTTCTGACGAAGAGGTGGGACCAAGTGTTTCAATGGACACTTGCCCAATAGCAGATGGGTTGATAAGCATTGCAGATGGTTCAGCAGTGGGGATGACACTCATGATGTCAGCAACAATGCAGGTGGCAATGATGTTCTCATGTGCTTTGGTGAATGTGGTGTATAGTTCTGTGGGGTATTCTTCTGTGATAGCAGTGGTGGGGGGCGAGCTTGATGTTGTCAGGGATTACTATTGGAGGGCGGATTTTCAGAACACCCAGCTGCACTGCAAGGGTGGAGTCTCTAACCCAATCCTCATGGGTCTTCTTGGCATAGGAAAGAAGGGATTCAGTAGCTATCCACTTAAGCAGATCTTGGGCATCTGGATTATGGATGACTCTGAGATGGATATCTTTTGCCAGAAATGCGGACACCTCTTCAACAGTAGATAGTAGACCAGCAAGGGTATTGACATGAGGATAAGGGTTTGTATAGGAGGTGGTAAGAGATGTATGCGCCTGCTGATCTCAGGGTGGAGATGGTGGGTGAGCAACACCCATATGATGCTTGGCGATGATATGAATAACCTCTTCAACATGGCTCTTAAAAGTATCAGGCAGCAAGAGCACACAATAATTCTGAATACATCTCTCCATGTGCAGGAGGCACTGCTGGACAAAATGATCTTTAGAGTCAGCAGCAATTCTGCCGATGAGGGCTGCAGTTCTAATGATGTTGATGACGAGTTGTGGGACATGGTTGTGCTGCCTCTGGAGGAGGTTGGGAATTGAGAGATGAGAGTCAGGAGTCAGGAGTCAGGAGTTGGGAATTGGGAATTGAGAATTGGGAATTGGGAATTGGGAATTGGGAATTGGGAATTGGGAATTGGGAATTGGGAATTGGGA
>MU172923.1:801525-844090 GCA_016695475.1 Suillus decipiens | reverse complement strand
GAGGCAGAGATGACCAAGAGGCGAAGGCAGGGATGACCGAGAGCCAGTGGCACAGGTATATCCTAAAAGGGGTAATGTGCAGGTGTGCGGGAATGGTTTTGGATATGAACATGGATCGGATATAGACACAGATCGGATATGGATTGGATATGGATTGGACAAGTGTATCAGATTGGATATGTGAACTGGATTGAGTGGGGATTGGATGGATGTGGATTTGAGCAGGATGTTATAGTGGAAGTGGAGTGTAGAATCCAGTATATGACAGGGTGGTACTTTCACTTCTGTCAAAATGTTGGTTAAATTTATGATTTATTTCAAGACCTATTATGATGATTAAACATAATTATTAGGATGAAGCCAAGACCAGGAAGGCAAAAAGAGGGTGAAGCTCTCTTTTTGCCTTTCTGTGCCTTGCACAAAACAAAATTATTGGGATGCAGCTGCTTCCTATGCCAAAGGCATAACAGGTGAGTGCTTGTGAGGATGATTAAAGGGCATGTTGCTTCTTATATGTGTTCAGGATTTGAGTGGAGTTTTGGAGATTCTCTTCTGGGAGCCACTCGTTGTCTGCTGATAAGTATCCTTTCCAGGTCACCAAGTCATGATGCCATTTGCCTGTCTCTTTATGTGAGATGATTGCCTCTACTTCATATTCTTCTTCTTCTTCTTTGATGACATCTGGGGGTGGTTCCAGGAAGTTCAGTCTGTGTACATCTGTTTTGCTATAGGACGATAAGATGGAAGCATGAAACACGGTGTAAAGACTACAATATAGCTAGGCTGATAGCGGACTACCACCTAAGCTAGTATATGTCAAAAGCTTTGCCTAGCTGCTTTACTTGCAGTGCAAGAACATTCGACCCAAGGGGGATGCTAGTTGGATATAGTCTGAGTTGCCTATGATAGTGTGATAGGTAGTGTGATGTATGCCAAAGCTGTGCGTGGCATGGGAAAATATTACTAAGCAGCAGTAGAGCAGTATAGCAGTATAGTGAAGGTATTGCATGCAGTGGGATAAGGATTTTATTATGATTTTTGATAAGGATTGGATTTCATATAAGGACTGGATTTCATATAAGGACTGATAACTATACCGAAAGGTAATAGTGACTTCTTCTACCAAGTGTACAGTAGAAGGGTAGTAAAGTATGAGTCTCGGTAGGTAGGAAATTATACCTAAGTAATAGCTATTGTCACAAATTCCTCATACAAACCATTATTCTTTCCTCCATTTTCCTAAAGCGCCTACACCCAGCGCTAAGACAAACCCTAACTTTAACGAAATCCCTACATCCACTTCTATAGTTGAACTCCCTGATGAAGATGAAGAGGTCTTCTATAATGCTATCAGATAAGATAAGATAGTGTCACATGATCTCAGAACCTTCTAGAATATGATATCATTATGATGTCATCAACAATGTCACAATATCACATTGTATGATTCTCACTTCTATTTTCTGATTGGCTAGTAGTTTAGAACTCAGTTTGTATCTCAGTTTCAATATGTCTATATAGTTAGCTAGTTTTGTCGTAGTAGTTCCTTAGTTCAAACCTCTTGTATCTACACCTAGTAGCAACCAGATGTCACTGCTCAGTCTTTCTTCTGTTGTGATAACCTTCGTTCGAGTCCTAGTCTTAAGTGATTTAAGGGGTTGTGACAGCTATGGAGACAGAAGGGATAGGAAACCGCGCAGTAGACATGTAATAAGGATGTACTACATGTTACAAAACATAAGGCAAGGAAATTTACATAACGGCACTGCTAGGTGGACATAGGACAGAACAGAATTCTTGAGCCTTTAGGTTGCCAAATGGGTCTCAGCAAGTTGCAGGAGCTGCATGCAGTGCAGGAAAGTTGCCATAGGGTGGCTGCTAAGCAGCAATGAGGCTGCTGGAGCTCAGAACGGAACCAGAGATAGGGGTAACACAGGTAAATTGGGCTCAGTAAGGGACAGAGAGGCTGAGGGGTATGGATAATGATAGAAAAATACTTCGGGCTTGATACCTATATGATAATGGGGTCATACAAGCCTATAGTGAGTTTGACTGTCACAGCAGTGGGCTGGGGGAATATAGGCACAGTTACAGAAATAAAGGATACCTTTGTCAATCTTCCAGTCAGATAGGGTGGATTTCATAGGGGGGAGGCAGACCCCATCTAGGGCATCTGATGCTGTTTTGAAAACTGGACCATCGAGAGGATCAGAACTAGATAGTATATCAAGTAAATCTATGTTGATGAGTCAGACAAATAAGGAATCAGGAAGAAGAATGGTATCTTCATTATCATGACTGCCATTATCATGATCAGGCCTGCGGGATAGGGCATCAGGGACTGCTAGTTTGGTGCCAGTGATGTGGTGGAGTTCGATATCAAAGGTGGAAAGGATCAGTTGCCAATGGGCTTGGCGATGAGTAAGTTTCTGTGCTGTCCAGAAGTACAGCAGGTTCTTGTGATTGGTGAAGACAATGATAGGATGTGGGTTCCCTTCTACATACATCCATACCCCACCATCAGGTGATGCACACTAGCATACATGTGCTTAAGTGTGCCTCAGAAGTGCTTAGGTGCACCCATAATAGCAGAGAGGTTAGGGATATCTTAAATGAGCCTTATGGTGTCTTAGTGAGCTCATTTCTGTCATATGTTGGACCCCTATTGTGTATTTTTCCCTTGGTTGTTCTCTCATCCTTCCTTTGGATAGCAGCTGAGTGCAGTATACACTGCTTTTACTTAGTTTTGTCAGGCAGTGTACAAGCTGAGGCCAAGCTCTTCTGAATCCATTAACCTTTGAGTACAACCTTAACAACCATTGTACTACTGAATCTTTTATTTGCTTTGACTTAGAGCTATCTTTCATTACAATACAGTCTCAGATACCTATTCATTCAAACAAGAGCATTTATTCTATATAGTTAGCTACAGAATCAGGCTGCCACCTCAGACATTTGCCTTTGTGTGTATGACTGAGGTGAGATACTTAAAATTCCATGCATATTTACCTTTACTTACTTCAAGCAGAGTGTCTGTTTGTTCCAGACCTGCATGAGTGTATCAATCCTTTGGCCCTATACCCAGTATATTATGGACATTGGAAACCTTCATGCAACTTGAAACCTCCACCAGCATGTACCCATACCCAAATCAAGTGCATTTCTTGACCTCCTCCTATCTGACTACAAAGTTCACCATTCTGAGATTTTCTGCTCATATATCCTGCTTGCTTTGACAACCTAGTCACTATTCTTGCTCAGGACAGCATCTTCCAGTCATTCAAATAATTACCAGATGCCAGTTGATCACCAACTTGCAATTGGGCTTTACCACTTTGGACACTATTGAAATGCTGGCACTTCAGTTTGGAGTTGGCTTTGGTACTGCACTTAGCAACTCCTTCATTGTGGTCATCAGCAGCCACACCCACTCGAACAATGCGCCGTTCGGCGATCGGATAACACCAGATTTCAGAGTCCGTGCTGTTGATAGGCCGGATGAAACAAACTCGCTTTCCGCAGACAGTTGAAACCAGAATTGAAAACAACATCGAAACCAGCATCAAAATCCAACTTTGAACATTATTGAGTTACAGGTACTATATCGGCTATATAGTGCTATGTAGTCAAGAGTATTGTTACTGATGTATGTGTCGTAGGTTATCCCATGCTGTAGCGCCACACTTCCCGCAGTGTCTGTGATACATCCCCACTCCAGATCAACTGGGCACTTTCAGTATATTGCATGGAACCATAGCAATAGTGAATTATGAACGTCATTGCGCAACCGCGGCGGGGCAAATCTTGTTAGTAAATTTGAAGAATATTACATGTGTAATAGTAAGTATGTTGACAAAGTTTGTTGTAGTTTGAATCGCACTACCACGCCACCCCAACTGCAAGTATGTTGAGAAAGCTTGATGGAGGACATGTTTGAAATTCGGAGGCTGTGAACAGTGGGCGCCTAGATAAGTTAGAATTGAGACCAGTGCATGGATATAATATCTGAAAGCATTGAATGGTCGAAATGGCTCGGAGCGTAGTACCATGAGGAGTGAACAAAGTTCAAACAGGTGTAGGGATAACTGTTGGTGGAATAAGCATGAGAAAGAAAGCTGAGCTCTGGGCGCAGGCGCCCAGGTCCGGCAAACCGGGGCCTCTAGAAGGCAGTGCTCGTACCTTGGAGATGCAACGTCTGAGAACCGAAAATTCGGACGAACAACAGCCTGGGGACTATTCTGGTCACTCTGATCAACTCATTGAATGGTCGTCAATTTGATCCGAGCCAAGATATCCTGTTGTTCTGGCAATACATGTAGTGAGCACGATGCAAAGAATATTGCAACGGATACAGTCATGGTAGACGATTCAACCATTAGGCGGAGGTTATAGTGAGCACGATGCAAAGAATATTGCAACGGATACAGTCATGGTAGACGATTCAACCATTAGGCGGAAGTATTACTTTAGCTCTAACCGAAAGTATCCGCAGAACGGGTGGTGCCGAATAGCTACCAGTCCTCGAAGATATTTGCCTCGGGAGAACGAGTGCTACGGTCATTGTTACCCGGTGAATCTACTCGAACACGAAAAACTCGTTAATTTAATCATACAATAATGCCATCTCCGCCTGTGCAACGATTGCGAGGCCAACAAATTCATCCGTTAAGTAACTTGAAGCAATGTGTGCATGACAGACTTGAACTTGAGTACTGCGACCGATCGGCGATGATATTATGCCCGAGGCGTCTTATGATGGCGCTGACTCATGCATGCTTCGTATCTATCATGCATGCTACTAGAATTCTCAGAATTGAAGCATGTGGTATACCACGCTGTCAGAAGCTATAAATAGACGCGGTTCTCAATATGGATTTCGCGTCATGATTTTATTCTCATAAACATGCACAGCTCTGTAATATGTAACTTCAGTGTCCTAGATACAGCTCAGGGGGTATATTCCTTGACACTTTGATGTATTGAGTGATGCACATATACCACCCGCCAACAACATAATTCATCAAGAGAGTCCTTCTCCTCGTCGGCAATCATTATCATATCTAAATAATAAATGCTGAGCTGGATGGCGTACTACCGCCCTAAGTATTACTCGGTGATTCTTGCCCTACCCTGCATGTGCACGAGCTTCAGCCTGAGAATACCAGTCAGTGTCCTGTCATCAATCACTGTTCGCACCGGCGACACGAACAGTCCGATTCCCAGTTTCTTCCTACGTTTCAACCGGACCTGTCAGGATCATGGATCACGTTCGCCGTAAAATAGCGGAAGAGATAATAATATTCGCAGTGTCCTTTACAGCTAGCGTTTGAACGTACATAGTCAATGTACAGTCCATTACACGAAAACCGTAACCATAAGCGATCACTGCAAAAAGAGAACAAGATTGTAACAAAACAATAACGTAGGCTATGCCTTGAAAAGTCCAAAGCCGCGGACAAGCGACTTCTATGCTCATCAAACGGAACAAAAAGAGCGGAACGTGTATAGGCATAGAACCAAACACCGAGCAAGGTTATTACTTCACCAGATGTTGACTGATTGTTGTAGGCGTAAGCGCATGGACACAAGAGTATCAGGGAATAAACGTACTGGGTGAACAACCAACGTTTATGATACCATTGTAAGAGTTGTCCTCACAGCAGACAGGTTGTTGTTTGCTGGTGATTAAAAATGTTAGTTCTAGCACGATAAAACGTCCATTGTAAGAACTCACCACTTGGAGCCGCTACCACCAATAATACTGATGGGGGAGCAGCCCGTACCACAAGGGGTACCGCTGGGAATCTTAACTCCCATGAAAGACACCAACTCATCAATGTCGCCACCACTGCCATATGTCGTAACAGAGTCGCAACATTGGATAGAGCCACTGTTACACTGGCCACTTCCCCCCGAGGGAGAGGAGCGCTTGGCGCCTTTGGCAAGCATCAGAAACGCGTCAAACTACAGGAAGTGCTTAGTGCTTACGCGCAACGGGCGTACCCCGACGAGCAGGGGCTAATGGGGGAAGACCGCGCGCCAGTCTCTCGGCGTTAGTCTCCGCGCTTACGACAGTAACAGCCACGGCGAGAGCGAGGACAGATGCGAACTTCATTATGCTCTTTGTGTCTTGAGGGGAGAGGGGGGGATCTATAGACAAGAAGACAAAAGAACTTAAGGAAAGTTGAGGAAGGACAGGATGGTTTGGGAATAAGAGAGTTTTATAGGCGGTCAACTGCAAGTCGATTGACTCGTCGAATTATTATTATGTATGAAAGGAACCATCTGTTACCAAATCCAGTGCTACCAGATTTGAGTCTCCGATCACTACGTATATTAGGTTACACATATCTTCAATAACTAGAAAAATTTTGCTCATCTTTCATGCGATCCTTAGACCCAAGGTGACAACAAAACCATCACCGAAGTGCGGTGAACGCAAGGACAACAGTCTCCCCCTCAGCACTGTTTCACCTAACGATGATATCCAGTAAGTATATATTTAAAATCATTTTTTATTCGAATAATTTATCCGATAATTTATCTTGACACGTTCTATCTCCTTTCAATCTTTTCAGGTACTTTGTGATATCATGTACCGTAACGAGCCAGCGGTGAGCTAAGATGGCCTCCTCCATCGTGCTCAGATGCTTACCCCTGCGGGAATTAAGGGAAGTCTACGAATAACCCTCAGTAGCGCGTCTTTCTGGTGAATCCCCAACAGGTTAGACATGACTGACTCTGGAGGCCTCAAACCTTAAAGGTCCGTGATACACTGCTTTTTGTAATCTCAACGAGGTGTCGGTGGATAATCGACGATCTATTCTTGCAACGTTATGGAGGATGCGGCTGAAGCACTGATATACCAACTTCTGCATCCATATCACACACGTTTCTGATCTGGTCAGGTCAATCTGATCTGAGTTTATGGTATGAATGATCAAATACCCGTTGGGTCGCCAGGAGCCGACCTTCACGTTTCTAGATTGTGGCCATGGGATTCCAGGTCTCCGTCCACGTCGCAGTACTATTCTAATCCTGGACCTTACAGGCTACTTCTTCCCTCCACGATGGACTCCATCAATCACCGGCAGGGTGCTTCGGGTTCTTAGTACCTTGCCATTCGTGGTTTTTGGCACTTGTGATAACATTACTGCCAGCATGGTTTGTGCATTGCATAATGTCCAAAATAGACGCTTAATTAAGATATGCCAAAAGGCTGTGGTGGACCAGATGAAGGGGCAGTGACAAGGACATCCCTTCAAGACGTGACCTTAGTCTTATCTGTCCTATAATTGGTCTGTTATCCCCCCCGCCGGTATGGGTGTCCCGCATGATCTCTTGTGTACCTTTGTTAGCTAGTCCGACCTTCTTTGCAGCTCACAGCCCCAATCCTTCCGTTATTTCTATCCGGTTCAAATATCACATAGCCTACAAGCGCTCGTGCGAGTCATGGACGCCGCGACTCACAGATCAACGAGTACGTAAGATGACACCGGATCAGGAATATGTTGCCGCGAACAATGTTTCATGTTTGTCTACAGGCGCACTTCGAACGAGAGCCTGGCCGGGGAAATGAAAGAAGTTGGAAAATCGAAGAATCTTCGCTGAGGTGTTTAGCGCTGACTTCGCACGCAGATCACACCGTGTAATCGAAGGTCGGTGCGGTCTTAATGGTTGACGACTGGCACGCCCATCGTAATCTCTTTGAGGGCCTCGAAGACTGTTATCCCTACACTTGTGTCGGTGGACACGAAGCGAGGGAAAATAAACCTCGTTCAAGTGTAGCAAATTAGCGAGCACGGCCTTACATTGAGTGTGGTCTATTCTCTTCCCTTCACGAAAGACTTCACGAGCCTCAACACGGCGTTATCTTGTAGCTAACATAAAATGAGCCAACGAGTAACGAGGAGCGAAAACGCCCACATGTCGATTGCAGCTACATAATGTTTTCCGGTTGTCACGAGAGACTGGCCACAAGCCTCGAGGACGTTATCTCATTAATACTTTCTGATAAGTATGAGACAAGCAGACAATTCCAGACCCCCAGATCGGTAACTTAGTGACCTTCAAATCGATTGTAAGTCAGTTTCTTCGCTAGGTGATGAAATGCTCACAACTTGACAAGTACAGGTTGAGTTGTCGAACAGGCATGTCAGCCGGATAGTTAGTACGTACTTGCAGGGAGATGACAGCATCAGTGTCACGAGACGGACATAAGCCGGCAATCGAAGGTGCCGCGGTAGCCAGTCGGGCTGGTTGCTCGAAAGCTCCGAGTGGAAAAAGACCACGCGCGGAGGCCCGCATCTCTCGGCGATTGCAGGTAAAATAGTCGAGATACAACTTTTGGGAACCAGCCAAGGCACACCATAGAGGCAGTACAACATTTGATTTACCTGGTCTAGCCCAAGGCTGGGCTTATGTTATCATATCACAAATATACTCAACGATAGAAAGCAGCCGATTATGAAGGGAACTAAGTTACGGATTGTGCGAAATGTATGCAACTGATAAGCTTCAAGTATCACGAGGTATCAGGTCGATTGTCTTGCGGAAGCGAAGGATCGGTAAAACTGTGGTTGCATTTGGTACACACGAAGAACAGGATCATGCGGGTCTCCTTTCGTTTCGACTGATCCTGATAGAAAACAGCGCTGGAGGGCACGAGGTATCGTTAGTAAGGGTATATTAAATCATGTGGACATCACGCACTCGTCTTGGCCACAATGCGGACATGTAATATTCGAGTGTGCCTAATATCAGAATCAGATACATGATATAAGATAACGCTGAGTGGTGAACCGAACCAATGTGGGATCTGATCCGAGGTCAGTAGTAATTCCCACTTGTTCTCTGTTGATTCAAGGTCAAAAAGATCGCACGAAGATATTTCAGTTCGAAATGCTTACTTAGTGACCGTTAGTAAATCATTCCTATAGACACACTTGTTCTCGCTGATCTCTTCTTCGCTACATATTCTGCAGGCGTAAACCATAATGCGACGCCCAGTGTCAGCCTTTGGGTAAAGCAAGTTATTGCACTCTGAGCAGAAGTGGAGTGATGCCTGCACGTGGCAAGGATGACCAGAGCATAAGAAAAGTTACATAAGTACAGCCCAAATACATGGAGACAGATAGAAGCATTTAGCGGTGAACTCCAGCACAAAAGATGAAAAACAGACCATCGCAGGGGTTGAGGTGTGAGTAAGATCAAGGCAAGATGAATTTCAATCTCCGACCGCGTGTCGTGCCACTTTGTCGAGACTCCACATTAAGTCAAGTCCAAGTGCAATACTTGGCTAACTGTTTTATGATCTGTTAGGTGCTCAATACGTTACTCACGAGCTTTGTTAATTGAAAAGCGGTGTTAGCAACCCGTACATTCAAATGGATCTATGCGGGTCTATGGGCGTCACGAATATGCTTTGCGCTTTTTGGAACTGGGTACATTCACCCGGATGAACACATGCAAAATGGAGAAGTAACCTCAGGTGAGTCTGACTCTTGTGTTTCTTTTGCTGCTCTAATCCCAGAATCTAAATCCTATAAGGCGATCTCATGTCATACCATACCATCCGTACTTGGGAATGGTCCCCTGCACTTCCCGTCCGCTCTATAGTACCAGCATTTGCGACAACTGGAATCCCTGTCTGGTTTGCTAAGCTCCTTAGCAGTGAGAGATTTTATGCTATAACTGTAACATGTGTCTCACAGCTTGTTTAGAGAAGCACTTGACACAGGGAGTGCATCCAGTGCTAATCTTTCGACTAGAGCGGTCCGCCTTCTTGGTTGCATCTGGGCTGATCGGTAAATAGTTGTAATGCATCTCTGCAGCTCACGAAGCTCAAGGCATTAGATTACAGCTTGACGCGTTTGGTGCCGACGCCAAGTGCCCGACGCCTTGGTCTTCTGCTTCTGGCTTCGTCTCATGTTATGAACACGTTCCAGGTCCGGCCCTTCTCGAATTCTATGGAGGCAGTCCTTCTTTCTTTGAGTCTTTTGTTCTTCTGCAAAATAAGCTTAGTTGAGACCCTAGATAAGGTCAGTTTTGGCCGTCTACGAGCTTCTCGAGGATCTTGATCCTGATCTACCAGCAGCGTTATTTTCTCCACCTCCTATGCATGACCTTCGTGACTGGTATATTTACTCGTCCAACCTTCTTGATATTCGGGGCGCCTATTGCATATCAGGTCGCAATTGGAACGTTTACATATGCTGGAACTGCAACCAGGTGGCTGCGGCTTGTTGTCCCACCGTTATTCACTGCAGCAGGGGTATGTACCGCATTCTTGGTAGTGGACACCCTTTATTTTCGAGGCACCCTTAATGATCTCGTGGTGACACCTTTTAATTTTCTCGTGTATAATTTTGCGTCCCAAAATCTGGCAGAACATGGTCTCCATCCACGTTGGCTCCATGTTTTCGTGAACGTTCCGATGTTGTTCGGTCCCTGGGTCACTTGGCTGGCGGTAGGCGCGATTGCGGACAGTGCCACATTATCTAACGACAAATCATTCGAAGTCGATGTTCTTCGCCCGAGTAAGGGCTTCTATTAATGGCGCTCGCAATCGCTCACATTTGGCCACTTGCAGCAATCATACAAATAATCATTTTGTCATTGGCTGTTCTTTCTGTGCAACCTCACCAAGAACCTCGCTTCTTGGTGCCTCTTTTACTGCCTCTTATTGTCTTAATAGCAAACACCGGACGATTGGCCCATGTTGGCAAGGCGTTCTGGGTATGTTAATACATTGAAGTTAGTGAGGCTGCTAACGACCTTGTAGGTGTCTTGCTCCATCTTCAACTTCGCGCTCGCGATTTTATTTGGAATTCTGCATCAAGGAGGCATAGTGCCTTCCCTATTCCACCTCCACTCCGTGGTTGCCGATGCTTCCCTGATTACGCGTACAAACATAATCTACTGGAAGACGTATATACCACCACTCCATCTCCTTGGCGTTAGCGAACGAGGTTACTTTCTTTTTTCCGTGCAGGCAGGCTCAGCTGACGTAGCGTCACTCAGATGTCTCAACTGGCTTAATTTCTTTCATTGATCTTGCTGGGGCGTCCCAAGATGACCTTGTTGCGTCCCTCAGTGCAGGTGATTACGACAAAACATTCATCGTGACCCCCGTAGCCATGCGATACACGCTACCCGCTGCAATCATGGGCTGTATGGAACTAAACCAATCCATTTTTCCGCATCTCGATCTTGACCACATTTCGGAGAGCATAGATACAGGTGTACTGGACGGCCTTCGTTTAGGGGTATATACCTTGTCACGTAACTGTGTCTTTGTTTGAAATACTGATGGGCTTGATGGAGCGGTAATGCTGAGAGAACTAGCCGTTAATCTCCACATCTTGTAACCGCTCAGCACGATCTAATCTTTCCGGCGAGGAGCCTAAAATCGCGCCGCAATGCGATAAAATAATTCAACCACATCGTAATCCGAGGCTACAATATATGAAAGCTGGCTCGACTACTACTGACAAATGAGCCCCCTGTAGACTCCGTGTGACGAACCTATATAGCTTCGAGATGTTTTTTCCTCGCAAGTTACAAGCTATGCTGTGAACAGCTTACTATCACTTCTCATCGCAGTAACCTGTGGCACTACTGAGAGTAACGGTGGGGCGATAGCCACATCAATTTGTCCAGTGGTGTGGCCGTGTGAAAGTTTACCGCCCACAAATTATGATATGCAAATGCTACCATAGCTTCCACCCTCCTCGGTTCTTCAACTTCTGCAACACGGGAAGACAAACTCATAACGTATCGAAAGACTTGAACCGATCATAGAGAAGCCAGGAGATATCGAGGGGAAGAGTTCTCGATTTAAGGCAAGGGTGCGTGGCTGAGTTATTCCTATTGCCAGAATGTGGTACAAATGCATCCGCTATGATAGGCTCTATGAACGGAGCGCATGAAGTGTTCTGGAGGTGGATGACGTAGAGTGGGAGAAGGTCATCCACCACAATTGATTGACGATGTGTAGGCGACGGTGATTTGGCGCACTGAAATTTGACCGGCAACGTTCAAAAGTCCTAGATTGGGGTGTATCTAACTTACTCATTCGTGAACACTTGACATACCAACTACCGTTTCCCAGCGCCTCCTCGACAAAAACGATCTCAATCGGGCGAGAATCAATTAGTGCGAAATGCAACATTTGTCTAGTTGCAACGCAACGTCCAGAATACCTCCTGTAAAATTTCTAGGGGGAGCCTATGAATTATTGGGGGTTCAGGCGTTCAGGGCAGTCCAAGTTATGTGAAGGAGTCAAGGTTATACAAATAACACGTGACCACGTATGTGTGAAATTTGCAAGTCCGCGCCCCGATCGCGACTCCGTGGATCTTCCGGCCATCTGGCCAGCCAATCCCGCAAGGACCCTACTTAGTTCGCGTTATGATCTTCCTGGAACTCATGGTATGATATAAGTGACATAGCTTCGGTAACATGGATGGTTGTTTGCGCCCAGATCAAAGGGAGAAGCAAATAGGATTTTATTTAGCGACACTTTCGAGTTCAAGCGATTGTATCTCCTTCAAGTCAAAGCCTTCAGACAGGTTCATGGTCAAATTCCAGGACTGTCAGAGGTTAACGCTGGGCCGATGGACATGTTTGTCTTAGAGCTGTTCTACGTGCGGTATTCACGTCGCGATCGAACATACTCTGTGCTGCTTTCACGTTTGCTTCTAAGAACTTGAATGCGGCCGTGACATCCGATGTATTTGTCAACCCAGTTCTAGATTTGCATGCCTCACTGAGGCTGCATGCTGTACATTCAATGGCAAGCACGCGGATAAAGCATGTCTTGTCGTAACATGGTGCGCAGTCTGCTGTAGCTCGAGGGTATAAGCAAGTCGCTCGACTACTCTTACTTCAAGTTAACCAACCCAACAACACAGAGCATCGACATGAGCTGGAGGAGTCTCGATAGTACTCCAGAACTCTCTCACCCAGTATTGGCAGTCCCGTATCGTGTTCCGTCATCAGAAGGCTTTGCGTCCCGTCCGATGAGCCCTCTCTCGGGCTCTCAGCTATCGTTTAGCTCACCGTCTTCACAGTCGCCATCGGCAAACACAAGACTTCCTGGGCTCCTTGCTCAATCATCTGTTGTCGCAAGCCCGGTCGAGTCCGTAAAGAGCATTACCTCATTCTTTTCAAAGCTTCGGTCTGTTTCTACTCCGCCGAGGCACTCCGAGTTTTATTTGCAGGATGAGTTATCTATCTTCCTCGTAGGTGGTCCGAATATCAACACTTTTGAAATTTTACACCAAAGAACAATTCCTAGGTAGACGGGGTATTATTCCGTGTACACCGCTTTTTTTTGCAGCGCGAGTCGGATGTGTTCCGCACTATGTTTGTGTGCCCTCCGACACAAGACGGTCCCGAAGGACTTACTGATGACAAGCCCATTGCACTACCCGAAGTTACAGTCGCTGAGTTTGAGGGCTTGCTCAAGTTCCTATATGATCGGTATGCCTCCCACGCATATCACCGACCATCGTACATCAACTAACCATCTCTCAGGGGCACCTCGTCATCTCCATTCTCAACATCAGAAGAATGGGTCAGACTGTTGTCGATTGCGACCCGCTATGGAATGGAGCGTATCCGCGCGAGAGCATTGCATGAACTAGAGTGCCTCCCACCGCTTGATCCTATCCAGAGGATTGTCCTAGCGCGGAAGTATGACGTGCGCGAGTGGCTGTTGCCCTCTTACGTAGCGCTTTGTTTAAGGCCGCAGCCTTTGAATGTGCTAGAGGCAGTAGAACTTGGGCTGGAGACCATGGTGCTGATAGCGATGGGTAGAGAGTCCGTGAGGGACCCTGGTACCCTGAGAGATTTTGAAGACCTTAGGCAACCATTGAGATATGAAGAATTCATGACGGGTGTCGTTGCTGACGTATTTGGGAGAGATGGAGAGGTTTCAAGCGCTTGAAATACGTAACGCGGAGTACGCAGAATGAGGGGAGTATATTTGACATAATACATACGATTTAACAGTGACAGTACAGTTGGGTACGTAAGTACAATTACAGGAACAAGCGTGTTATATATGTTGTTTTGCGCTAATTTTAACGTAAATCGTCAAGAACGACGTAAAGTAACAAGCAGACAATTTCCGCATCCACTTCATGCCGACCTTATGCTGGCAGTCTAGCAAAAAGATGTTAGCTCCTCCGGGCCTGTCTCGGTAAGGAAACGATGTACCTCCGCATTGCCAGTGATGGAGACCAGGGGAGACCTGGTGGGCGGAGATGTAGACGCAGCAGAAGAAGTGCGCGCAATCATAGATAAGTCGATGTCTACAGACAAAATCATAATTGGCTGTTTGCATATGTCACATTCCAAACAGCGACCGACCTTGTGCCTTTAGTACGTTCTTCCTAATCTGCCTAGCACTCTCCCTTTGTTCCTCTGTGAAGGAGTTGGCCCGCTTCTCTGGTTTAGGCTTCTTGTGAACGGCTAGAACATCGTGGTATCATGACGTGGAGCATGAAAATGGTGTTGAGTAATACGTACAATCGTTGCCTTGCTGGTCTGTGGTGGCTTCCTCAAACTCTTCCTCCTCGTCTGCGAGTGCGGCGGCCTCAAGGTAGCGTTCATCGTTGATGCTGCCCCAGTTGTATTGGCCACTACCGTTTTTGCGAACGGACTTGTCGAGGCCGGACTTGGATTCAGAGCGATCCCGTAATAAGGCACGAGGGAAGCCAGCGCGCTCTGTGCGTGTCATGATGAGCCTAGTGATGATGTCTGATGAGGATCAAAGTGGTCGTGTGTTGGGAAAGTAAAATTGAATGTAGGAAAATGGAAAGCGTAGTAGGTTGCTTTTATAACCTGCGCACGGTGCTTTGCCTGCCACGCCACTTGTAACTATAACTTACAAAGGTAAAGATTCGAGACAATTCTACCAGACTCGTGATCAGAACAACTTTTTTTTTGTTAGTTTTTGTTCCATCCAGGGCATGTCAATCGGCTAAGTTGCACCTTTTTTTGTTTCACTAGTGCTGCGGCCGTTCGTACTAACTTCATTTCTTCCAAGCTTCAATGTCGTCTGACATCCCCAGTTCCAAAGAAAGAACGCGGGGAAACGTGGGAACATTATAGAGAGGCACGTGGCACCTAATGCCAGCTACTCGGAAACAATTCAAGTCTTTTGTACTACATACTACTCTTACAATAACCCTTTGAACAACAAAGAGTTCTCTAGGAAGTCGTCTAGACTACACACCTGTGAATGGAAGCTGCAGTTCAATCCCTTCTGCGGTCATGTGAGGATCTCAAAGCGGCACTCGAAGTCGAGGTCACACAACTCCAAGAACGCGGTGACATCTCAAGTTCTTCTGCAGATGACCGATCCAAACGTATTTTGGCCGTGGTGTCGCACAGAAAGGATTATGTGGGAGACGAAGAAGGCAGGTACGTAACCTACTTCGTGTGTCAATGGTCCTCGCGCAGGATCTGTCGCTTTCACGCCAGAAGCAGAATTCGTCAGACTCCTTTTCCTGGCGTACAGACAGTGATTTTACTAAGCTCTGCTTGTTTAACTTTATGCTGACTCTAAGAAGTGTTCTGATTCTGAAGCGCATGCCGGATTACTCCATCGAGGACTTGAGTGTTGAAGTTGCGTATCCCATCACTGGAAGTTTTTCGTTCTCTGTGGCGCAAGCAAGCCGGACAACTTTGGACCTTCGTGGATCTGTGGGAGAGACTGGTGCTACGCTGGGTCAGTCGAGATCAGGTATGTAAATGCGGCTGACGCGATAGGTCGCATTCTCACCGCATCGACAGAGCTCACGTTGACCATAAAGTATGAGCTGGCTACTGACATACGAAGCCATACTTTGATCACACGAGATACTCGGAAATTGCAGTCCTTCACCGTAGAATGCAGGCGTTTGAAGGACATATTCAGTCAGCCGTTCTTCTTTTACGTCCCCCATATCGACTCACCTGTACATCTACTAATTGTAGCTAGAAATGAATTTGATGCTGATTTTTCTTGGCTATCACTTTATACAGAAGAGAGCTCTTTGAAATGTACGATACCTTTTATCACGTAATAGAGATACATGAGCTGATTTGATACCAGCCTTTTCATCCCCTATAGACTTGCGCACGGTCAATATACCGTTGCACACACGACTTTCGCCGGCCAGTGCGGGGCTTCCAGGAGACGATGCAGTCGATATCAGCATTGTCCGCGAAAATTGGGTCTATAACAAGGCTATCGAAGAGGCTTCCACTGGGTTGTCGGCGCGCCTGCTGTATGCTCGCTAATATTACTTTTGAAATATTTTAATGAGCAACTTCACTCATGAACAGCATCCGCACAGGAACATTCAATGTCAATGGAAAGATGCCATCGCAGGACCTTTCCCCTTGGCTCAGACCGACAAAACGTGATTCAGAGAAATCTGGATGGATCTCACCTTTGGAATCCATTTCGCCACTCGACATACTTTCAAACTTGACTGATGGACGTTAGTGGCGTTTTGTTGGAATATTAATTTGTCATTAATGGCACCCCACTCCTTGATTTAGAAGCGACCAGCAACCTAGGGGCCTCTTCTGCCACATCAGCCCATGCAAGTCTGAACAACGACGTAAAAGTCTCTGATCCAGATCTCCTTGTACTAGGCTTCCAGGAAATGGACCTTTCAACCGAAGCCCTCTTGTATGCCACCAGTACAGTCAAGGAAGATGCGTGGGTGGAAGCCATTTTGGCTGGGTTGGGTGAGAGAGCCATTCTTTATGAGAAGGTATCGTGTTTTACCCACTTATCTATTGCAATTCGGTGTGTAATGTTTGTCAGCTTGCTTCCAAACAGCTGGTTGGTATGCTAATAGTTGCAATTGCGAAGAAGTCGCGTCTGTCATGCTTCGGCGACATCAGATTTAGCGTTGCCGGTGCAGGAATCATGGGTATCATGGTGCGGTCGTGAACTGATTTTCATGACATTCGATTGACATTCATCCTTCAGGGCAATAAAGGTGCAACAGCAATACGGATGTCATACACACCTTTAGCCCAAGAGATCTCGCCAAGTCCCATGGTGCTCACTTTCGTTAACTCACATCTTGCAGCATATGATGAGATGTTAGAGAGGCGAAACTTTGACTTCCACGATCTGTCTAGGCGCCTAATATTTGATCAAACTGGCGAGCTTGATTCTAATTTTTACGCGACTACCACATTGGAACCTTCTATTGGGTTGTTTGAAAGTGACGTATTATTTTGGATGGTACGCTGTATCTCGCCCCCTCTATCACCCCACTTACACTTTTGGAATTTTAGGGAGGTTGGTTGATTATTACTCAACGAGACGGACGATTAATTCAGCCATCACAGATTTGAACTACAGGATAAATCTTGCGGATGGGGACGTTAGAGAACTACTATCATCTTCTCTAGGCACGGGTAACATTCCACTTTTACTTCAGTATGATCAGGTCAGGTGATGGCCGGCATAATTGATCACCATGTTGACTGTATCGAACGTTTAGTTGAAGACGGCTATCGCAAGCGGGAAAGCATTTACTGGGTTTTCGGAGCATGCAATTACACATATGCCGTGCGTAGTTTCCTCCCGAATAATTACATACATTCAATTGCCAGGCGTGGCAGTTCGTACAGATACGCGTCAAACATGTCAGAGGATTCTCTGGGATATGACCGAAAGTGAGCAATGTTCGCAATTGGCTTATTATTGAAACAATTGTTTTATCCTACTAGGCGCAAACCCGCATGGACGGACCGCGTATTACATATGTCGGCTCCCAGTGTCCCAGTCACTCAACGTTCATATTGCAGCCATCCGCAAATAACGATGAGCGATCACCGTCCAGTGTCAGCTGATTTTGTTTTAAATGTGTGTCTTTGTTCACAGTGCTATGTTGATCCGTTCGTGCTCAACGTCTGTCAGATACCAATTGTTGATAAGCAGAGACGTGAGATGGCCACCTCTAAGTTGTACCGGGAGTTATGGGGTGTGGAACATTCCTCAAAGATGCCAAAAATCAAACTACAACCAATAACATTGGACTTTGGAAAAGTCTAGTAGGTTCTGGCACCACCCTAGTTGGTGTTGACTGAGGTTTGGATTGAAGCTACAGGCGTCTAATCCGACAAACATTATCCATTCAGAATGACGGACAGGCAAGTTGACTCAGTAACCTACATAACCTTTGCTAATTATGATTTCCAGATCCCCTGCGTTTACCGATTCGTTGCTGCAGATGCTGAACAGCCGATCTGTAAGTAATACCTTAGCTTTCATATCACCAACTAACGTGTTGTGTCGAAGGTCCACAATGGCTTAAGATTGATCCTGTGGCGGTATGACGCATCCTCGTGTTGTCACCCTGGGCTAACATGCAAACTTAACTTCTTTCATTGCAGGGCCTCCTTCGTCCGGGTGAATTGTCGACCATCACTGTTACAGTGTTTATTGATAACTCGTCTGCGTCACGGCTAAATCTTGCACCGCCCCGCTTGAATTTTACCCTCATATTGCACACTGCTCTAGGAAAAGATCACTTCATCTCGGTCACTGGCGAATACCGTACGCCCATTCCTGTCTAGCCTGATATACTCACTGGAGATAATGAATACAGAATATACTTGCTTCGCGAACAAGCTTACCAGACTTACACGACTTCCCGGTCCCGTACGAACTATGAAGTCTCCGAACGATGGGGTGCCTGCTCGGCGGCCAGTGAATGCCCCGAGGGAGATCATGATGTTGATCAATTGGTTGATGACTCATGTCACTGATCCAGTTCGTGCTATAAAGAATCCGACGGCATGTCCTAACGGTGCTCTAGAATAATTTATTCAGCGGTCCTCTTGAAGAGAGCATATGCATAAACATCAGAGAGGTGTTTGCGAGTCATCTTCAGCATTCATGCATGTGTTAATAGTTGTTCATAGTGTCTTGACACAGGAGATCCATTTCCATCCCCCAAGTCTGGGGAAGAACATGGTTCACTTGCGACTGCCATTGCATCTACACTAGTACAGCTATTGGACTCGTTGGTAGATCCTGTGGTGCCCCCGTACCTCCATGCGCGGTGTCTGCAAATGACAAGTAGAGACGAAGCATTCGAGGTGCGTTGACAAAACTCCAGCATCCTGGATAGTCTTTACGCAGGTTCCAGCTGCTGGACAAATTTCCTCCTGAATCAGTCAATGTAAGATTCCAAACATGGTGCACACACCTCTCGTTAACTCTCCCTAGGTATGGATCTCGCTTACTGCATTCCTCCATTACATATCCCTGCAAAAACCGCCATCACAGTCATCGACGGATCAAGCAAATATGAATATGGCAGAGAGGCTGGGTGCGTCTATCATGCATCGTATAGAGTTCATCAGAATATCTGAAGGAGGTCTGTAGCGACCGTATTTGCACCAGTGTTACTGCGAGACGACTCGACGGGGCTTCACACCCCCGTGTCTCCAATCGGAAAACGGAAGTTCTTGCTTTATTTTATTGGCTGATCTACGCACGACAGTACTAGTGTGTTTCAGAGGTCCTCCCACTTTTTAGTGGTTTATCGCAAAACAAAATGTTCGGACAGGATCGATCCTCGGGACTGTTGACATTCATTTCTCAAGCGCTTGGGGGTGTAGCGACCGTGAATTGAATATATATAAATATAGGGAGACAATGCAGTGAGCAACAATTACATAAAACCAGAGAAATTGTTCGAAATCAGTTAGAAGCGGAAATAAAACCGGTTCCATGCATTGCGAAAAACACTCAATTCAGGGTGCCATACGTGCAAACTAGCTTATTCCATGTGTGCAATTTGCAAACCACCTTCACTGAAGTATAACATCAGACAACTGGGTCCTAGGAATCGCATCCTTATATGCCCTTCTCTGAAGTCTCACGTGGGTAGCCTGCTCAAACGCATAGGCGTAGCCGATGAGCTTAAACTCGCTATACGCAGTGCCCATAAAAGCGATTCCAAAAGGAAGTCCTGGGGCTTGACTGTGAAGCGGTGATGGCGTCGCGGGAAGCACCTCGACGTCATCTGGCTGAAAGCCGAGAGGTACTGATATTGAAAAGCATAAGGGACGTTAAGATTGCCGTACGACGTACTAACCTGAAATCAATGGATACCCTGCAATTGCTGCCGGCACGGACGCTCGGGCATCAGTTGGTAGAATTATAGCATCAAGATTGAACTGGGCCAGAGTACCATCAATTCCTCTCGTGCGCCCCAAGTCGAAATCCTTCGCCAGTGCCGCAAAGTATGCATCATCAACTTGTGCAGCTTCCGATTTGATGAATCTATATGACCTTTGTTAACGTGTATTAAAGACGCGGGCTAACATACTGGGATTGATCTGTATAAAACGGCGCTGGAAGTTTTTGAGCCGCATGGGTCTTATTGAATTCTATCAGATCAGCGAGGGTCTTCACGCCTGTCGGGACTTCGGCCAATTCTGATAGGTACTTGTTGATGTCTATCTTGAAATCCACGGTCAAGACCAACTCTTCCGCTTCCGATGTTAATAGTTCTTTTGTGGCCGGGAAATCTGCAGGATCGACGATTTCTGCGCCCAAAGCTCGAAAAATGTCAAGAGAAGAATTGAATGTCTTTTCAATCGTCTTGACATCGCGGATGAAGGCACGAGGCACTCCAAGACGAGCGCCCTTGAGGGTATTTTTGTCGAGCGCTCTCATGTAGTCTGGGATTACTCCGGGCTGATGCAGAGTAGCTTCGTCTCGAGCATCGGGCCCGGCAATGGAATTTAATAGCAGGGTGGCATCAGTGACAGAGCGACACAACGGGACAGCAGTATCCTGATGGGAAGAGATGGGTATCACTAGTATTCGCTGTTAGAGTCACTTGATGTTTATCGCTATAAAAATTACCGCCTGAACGAGACACCAGCCCGATAGTTGGCTTGATGCCCACAACATTGTTCCTGCTGCTTGGGGAAACAATAGAACAATCAGTTTCTGAGCCAAGAGACCCAGCTGCAAGACCAAGAGCCATTGCAACGCCACTTCCGGAGCTTGAACCGAGTGGGTCGGCATTCGGGTAGTAAGGACAAAGTGTTTGCCCTCCACGCGCGGAGAATCCAGCGGGAACTTGTCCCCTCATACCAGCCCACTCGCAGAGGTTTGCTTTGCCTATGAATATAGCTCCAGCTTCACGTAACTTTGCTGCAACAAACGAGTCTCGCACAACAACAGACCCTAGCAGCGCGTAGGAACCTAAGGTAGAGTAAATATTGTGACATGCAAGGCAAATAGTAGTGCACCTGCAGTCGTACCCATTCCTAACTTGAGCTCGATTTACTTGTATTATAGCCTTGTGACAGAATCTCACCTTCTTCGTGCAGCGTAGCCAAGTTATCTTTCAATAATAAAGGTATCCCATGTAAAGGCCCACGACTACCTTTGACCTTTCGTTCATCATCAAGGGCTGCGGCTTGTAATAAGGCATTGGGATTGGTCTCGATGATAGCGTGTAATGCAGGGCCTTCCAAATTGACTTCTATAATTCTGCGCAAGTAGGCCTGTAATAATTCGAGTAAGGGCTGTATGAGGCATCCGCCGGAGTAGCGACTTACCTTCACAAGTTGAACACTAGTGAAGTATCCTTTTACTAGGCCATCTTGGAGTTCTGCGATTGAAGCCTCATAAAGATCAGGCAATGCGCAACTGGAAGTCCTGCAAGCCATGCGGTATATCCCAGTAGAGACAACGTACTAATTGAACTAGTTTGAGGTTTGTCGTTACGGTCAAAGATAAGAATCTGCATCCCCAGCGGGCCACCCTTGGCAGCACTTCGAAGATGTTCCCACGTACTGTCGGCATCAGTGGACCGGTGAAGAAAGTAGAAGGTCATACATCACAATATATAGTACATAATCACAACAATTAGCATAATTCTGCCATCGATAATTACATTATCATATTTGACCTTGTAGAGGGAAGAAGCGTTGTTCATTTTCTTATACCAGCTTCCAATGTCAAAGCTATGTCTGAACGCCAGAATCTTCCATAGAATGAAGACATGTCCACCAAGTGAGCGGCAGTAACAAGGTGTAGTAAAAGTTGATGGTCGAGCTAGATTAATCAATAATGCCATAACGAAAGGGAGGTTCACAACTACGAAGGCATCAGGTAATTGATCCAAAAATATAAAGTTTTACAAAGCTTTGTCTACCCCTAAAATTTATATATTATTTGTCATAATGATACTACTTGTAGTAAGTTGGGCAGAGCTGCCAAAAGCACAAGCATGACGGATTGCCTGCCATTTTATCACCAGTGCCAAATAATTCTCGATCTTTAACACTCATTTTATGATGAAAATCAATTTATTTTAAAAAATAGGAATACATATGTAGTTACTGGACAAAAAAGATATAGGGAAAGATATCAGAATGCAGTGGACAGCAGAAATAGCACAAGATAGATGATGGAGGGGCCACAAGGAAGGGCCAAGGAAGGACCATGAGAAAGGGTCAAGGAGGTACAATGAGGAAGGGCCAAGGAGGGACCATGAGGAAGGGCCAAGGAGGGACCATGAGGAAGGGCCAGGAAGGAACCACAAGGAAGGGCCAAGGAGGGACCACAAGGAAGGGCCAGGAACAGACAATGAGGAAGGACCAAGGAGGGACCAGGAAGAAGGGCCAAGGAGGGACCATGAAGGACAGCCAAGTGAGGACCAAAGGGAGGGCCAGGAAGGAACTGCGAGAAAGGGCCAGAGAGGGACGTAGAGGAAGAGCTGGGGAGGAACTATGAGGAAAGGCTAAAGATGGACCACCACGAAGGCCAGGAAAGAGTACAAATTGATGTGGACTGTGGATGAGATGGCAACAGCAGATGCTGAGCTCAAGAGGGTAGTAGTAGGAGTGAAAGAGACATGTTGAAGATTGAACTCAAAAAATTTCAGCTGTGGGAACTGATGAGGCAATAGTGTCTTGATTAGTAATAATTGGACTTGGTTTGAAACTGACTGTTTACCTCAACAACAACAAACCTGTAGTACTGCTGTTGCTGTCTTGTTGCATCTGTTTGTTCTTACTCACATCCATGTGCACCTCTATGTAAACATGTAAAGTATTGCTTGAAGGAATGAAAATATTTAATGTAGTCCTATGCCAGATCCCAGTGGACGACCCATGCTGATAGCTT
This sequence comes from Suillus decipiens, assembly GCA_016695475.1. NCBI lineage: Eukaryota > Fungi > Basidiomycota > Agaricomycetes > Boletales > Suillaceae > Suillus > Suillus decipiens. The sequence continues at coordinate 820,911 of MU172923.1, read as the reverse complement.
TGCATCTTAGCATTTTACTTAGTGGTCAGTGGAGCCTGGAGGCCTAGAAGCTATGCAGCCAGTTTCAAAAGTTGTCCAGCACTAAAGGTATCTTCTCATAAGAAGGGTTTGAAATGGGACAAATAAATAGGGCCAAATGGCAATGCACAAAATAGTTAGGATAAGTCTACTACCACCCCTCATCATCTGAAAAGGAGAAGTGTCATAGCTTTGTGGCTAAATCTAATGGCATTCTAGATTTGTTGGCAAATGCCAAAGGCTCTTTCCATGAAAAGGCCTTGAACAGCATTGTAATGGAACAAATAAATAGGTCCAAATGTGTCACAACCCTTATAACCAATGAAGGCACGGGCAGAGACTAGGACTCAAACTAAAGAATATCACAAGAGAGGATGAAGCAGGTATGTCTTGGTTGCTACACTTGGTAGATACAAGAGGTTTGAACTAAAGAACTACTATGGCAAAACTAACTAACTATATAGGTATATTGAAACTGAGATACAAACTGAGTTCTAAACTACTAACCAATCAGAAAATAGAAAAGAGAATCGTACGATGTGATATTGTGACATTGTTGATGACATCATAATGACATCATATTCTAGAAGGTTCTGAGATCACATGACACTATCTTATCTTATCTTATCCGATAGCATCATAAAAGATCTCTTCATCTTCATCAGGAAGTTTGACTATAGAAGCGGATGTAGGGATTTCAGTAGGGTTAGGGTTTGTTTTAGCACTGGGTTTAGGCGCTTTAGGAAAATTGAGGAAAGAATAATGATTTGTATGAGGAATTCGTGACAAAATGGCAATGTATGAAATAGTTGGGATAAGTCTACTACCACCCCTCATCATCTGAAAAGGAGGAATGTCATAGTTTCATGGCTAAATCTAATGACATTCTAGATTTGTCGACAAATGCTAGAGGCTCTTTCCATCAAAAAGTCTTAAATATCATTGTAACTACAAAATGAGACTAGGCAAGATGTCAAAGCTCAAAATGATTGGCTCAGGTATACTACCACTACTCATTGGCTGCAAAGGTGGAATGTCCTAGCATTGTCATAAATCATTCATGTTAAGCTAGATTTACAAGGATACATGGGTATGTATGAGCCACTCAAATTGCTTGTAGTATAAAAGCTAATATATGGTGGTAGCAGAATTAAATTGTGTTATACTTCCCATGGCTACAATATCAAGGACTCATCAATTCACTGATGCTAAGACCTCATTATTATGTAGCAAATATATAGTCTGAGAGACCTCCTCCAGGAGGGTTCTTTCTATTTTTCCAAGGATGTGTGTCCATCCCTTGAGAGCATGTAACCAGAGCCTTGTCACAGAGGGTGAGTGCAACCTCCTGGTATGTTCCCTGGAGAGCCTCAACATAGCAACCTCTCCATATGCTCACTGCCTTCAAGTTTGTGAATATCTTTGGGAGTGGAATGAGGCCTGATTCACATATGAAATAATGCATTGGCTGATACTATGGTAGATACAAAATGACATGGTAGATATGTCAACATTCAACAGCAAGGATGATAACCAGAAATGACAGGAATGATGAAACAACTTAATATATACATGGCTGAGGGAGTCACAATGAATAATTGATCAAAATAAAACCTGCAAGTGAGCCTAAGGAGCTCGTCCTCCATCTTCCTTGTCCTTAGGATACTCATTAGGGTACTCATGCCCATACCCATGTTGGTATCTGCCTCCTGAACCAAAATATGCACTACTGGGAGGGTGCCAATAACTCTCGACATAACCATCAGTGAACTGGTGAAGAAAGTAGAAAGCCATATATTATAATATATAGTACACAATCACAACAATCAGCATAATTCTGCCATCAATCATTACATTATCATATTTGACCTTGTAGAGGGAAGAAGCATTTTTCATTTTCTTATATCTGCTTCCGATGACAAAGCTAAGTGTGAAAGCCAGAATCTTCCATAGAACAAAGACATGTCCACTAAGTGAGTGACAGTAAAAAGGTGTAGTAAAAGTTGATGGTTGAGCTAGATTAATCAATAATGCCATAATGGAAGGGAGGTTCACAACTATGAAGCATCAGGTAATTGACCCAAAAATATAAAGCTTTACAAAGCTTTGTCTACCCCTAAAATTTATATAATATCTATCAGAATGATACTACCTGTAGTAAGTTGTACAGAACTGCGAAAAGATGACAGATTGCCTGCAACTACCTACTATCTTATCACTGGTGCCAAATAATTCTCAACCTTAACATTTTATGAACAAAATCAATTGTTTTTAATATTGGAGTACTTATGTAGTTACTGGACAAAACAAGATATAACAGAGTGCAGTGGACAGAGGGAATAGCACAGGATGGATGGTGGAGGGGCCACAAAAAAGGGCCAGGATGGGGAAGGGCCAAGGAGGGACCACAAAGAAGAGCAAAGGAGGGACCACAAAGAAGGGCCAAGGAGGAACCACAAAGAAGAGCCAAGGAGGGACCACAAAGAAGGGCCAAGGATGGACCACAAGGAAGGGGCTAAGGAGGGACCACAAGGAAGGGGCTAAGAAGGGACCACAAGGAAGGGCCAAGGAGGGACCATGAGGAAGGGCTAAGGAGGGACCACAAGGAAGGGCCAAGGAGGGACCATAAGGAAGGGCCAGGAAGGGACCACAAGGAAGGGTCGGGGGGGGACCATGAAGGATGGCCGAGTGAGGACCAAGAGGGAGGGCCAGAGAGGAAGAAAGGCCAGGGAGGGACTCCACCATGAATGGCCAGAGATGGAGGCCAGGAAAGAGCACAATTTGATGTGCACTGTGGATGAGATGGCAACAGATGCTGAGCTTGAGAGGGTGGTAGTAGTAGTGAAGGAGACATGTTGAAGATTGAACATTAAAAAATTCAGCTGTGGGAATTGATGAGGCAACAGTGTCTTGATTAGTAATAATTGGACTTGGAACTTTTTGAAAAGGTTGCCTCAGACTTGGCAACAACAACTTACTCATGCCCATGTGCACCTCTGGTATCTCACTGACCAGATTCACTGTGACTCTAGTATTTCCTCCTGGTTTTTCTTACCCCATTCTACTAGTAGCATATTTAGTTTGGTTGGGCATTGTAGAGCACTGCTGTACTTTTATTTTACCCACCCTTGCAATAAGTGGCAATCAGAAACATTTTTTGAGGGAATTAAAATATTTAATTTAGTCTTATGCCAGACCTCAGTGGACAACCCATGCTGATAGCTTTGCATCCTTAGCGTTCTAATTAGTGGTCATGTGAAGCATGGAGGCCACTATAGAAGCTGTACAGCCAGAAATTGTTCAGCACCAAAGGTATCTTCTCACAAGAAGGACTTGAACAGCATTGTATTGGGACAAATAAATAAGGCCAAATGGCAATGCATGAAATAGTTGGGATAAGTCTACTACCACCCCTTATCATCTGAAAAGGAGGAATGTCATAGTTTTGTGACTAAATCTAATGGCATTCTATATTTTTCGACAAATGCTAGAGGCTCTTTCCATGAAAAGCTCTTAAATATCATTGTAACTACAAAATGAGACTAGGCAAGATGTCAAAGCTCAAAATGATTGGCTCAGGTATACTACCACTACTCATTGGCTGCAAAGGTGGAATGTTCCAGCATTGTCATAAATCATTCATGTTAAGCTGGATTTACAGGGATACATGGGTATGTATGAGCCACTCAAATTGCTTGTAGTATAAAAGCTAATATATGGTGGTAGCAGAATTAAATCATGTTATACTTTCCATGGCTACAATATCAAGGACTCATCAATTTGCTGATGACTGTCATATCCATCTTGAGGGTTATGGTAGAGAGCATTGTGGTAATCGCCATGATACTGAGGCTGAGGAGTATGGGAGGGCTGGGGAGCATGAGGTATACAGGGTTCATGGTAATATTCAGGCGGTGGGTAATGGGCAAAGCCTTGTCTGTAGTGCAATGGCATTGGACCCCTTGGGAATGGACCATACATCCCTGGTCTCATGTCTGCATCATGTGCCTGCATCATGGGGTGACTCTTGGCATTAAAGTTTCCATCAGTAAGTGCAGCCATCATCTTGGATTTGGTATGCTGCTTATGATGGGATCATGGCACCCCCATGGCAGGCTCCCTGTGCCTGTGATGTGCTGCTAAAGTTGGCAGGAGTGCCATGTAAAGTTCCTGGTGTTCTTGATCCTCTCCCAAAGTGGGCTGGGTGTGAATTGCTGCAGGCTATAGGGATGGAGGTTGCATGATAGATGACTTAGCTGCTGGCCCAAGAGATTCCCCACACTGGATGGAAGGAGGTTGCCCAATACGTGCCTGAGCTGCTGGCACTAGAGATTCTCCATGCTGCAGAGATGGAGGTCACACAACTGGTGACTGGGGAGCTGGCATGAGAGATCCTGCATGCAGAATGTTGTCTGGGAATAAGTCTACTGAAGCATAACAAGTTGGCAAGGGAGGTGAGGGACGTGTGGGCAGGTTGTTGGTAGCATCAGCATTGCTTGCATGAGTCTTTGCTGCAGCTCTGTTCACAGCACTACCATCAGGAGCATTAGTGTCACTATCCACGATGGGATCAGCTGCAGTCACAGGATGCTCTAAGGATTGTTAGTTAATTGAAATTGTAACAATGCAGTTGATGAAACCATACCTTGGGCTGATGGACCATTATGCTGATGTTTGGCAGGTTGGGCTATAATATACACCAGTCACCTTATAGAAGCAAATGAAAGGGGAAAAACATACCTTGTACCATTACATCTCAAATATGTTCATCACCAGAGGACTCAGCAGTCTCTGATGTTGCTCTCCTCTCAGACACCTTGGCCTTGGGCCTTGCAAGTACCTTACCTTTCATCTTCTTTGCTGGGACTGTCTTCTCTACAGGTGCAACAGATGGTGAGACCCTCTTGGATGCTTGCAAAGTGCCTTTGGATTTCGCCTTCCACTTCTTGGAGGAAACATTGTCCTGATAGTCATCTAGGTCCTCTGAGCCAGACACGGTATCACTAGACTGCAAGGAAATGACCTCCTTGTCAACCTTCTTCTGGCCTGTTGAGTACTTAATGACTTTGCATTCTCAGGAGGGGGGAGGCTGGGGGCGAACAGGTGCAGCCACATTTGATTCATCATCAGACTTGTTGACAAGAGATGTTGCAGAAGGAGTGATCTCCTTGTTGACCTTCTTCTGGCCCATTGGGCACTTAACAACTTTGAATTCTTGGGAGGGGGGAGGCTGGGGGCAAATGGGTGCAGCCATGTTTGGTTCATCATCAGACTCATCAACAAGAGATGTCACAGAAGGAGGCAATGCCGATGATTTCTTTCATGTTTTACCTTTAGTAGCTGTGCTCTGCTTCAGGCACAGAGCACCCAGGCAATCTGATTTGCCATTCACAAAAAGGTGGTGTCCTGCAGTGTGAACCAAATCTGCTGCAAGAGGTGCACCCTCCACTACTGGACACTCAGAAGTGAGGACTTTAGCTGTACAAAAAGATCAGTTCTCACATACTACAGTGACTCATCTCCATATTATACGAGTCAGCAGACATACATAATATCCTGTCTAATATGGCCAGCGAATCATGGGCCCATGGTAGAAATATCCTTGACTATGACGGATGGGCCAGGATAAATATTATTTCTGATGGAGATGGGAGGGCCAGGGGGATATCATTACTGATGTTATGAACTGAGAATTCTTCTTAATACAAAGGCTGCACAAGAGAGGCTTCTCAAATGTGGATTTGTATACTAAAGCAAAAGAGCAATAGTTCGATATACCTGCCTGATGTAGGTCAAGTATAAGTTCGGCAATGACAAAGGTAGATCTGCAAGGTGATTACAGAACTAACTGAGTCAAAGCAAGGGTTTGCTTTAGACTAAGACTTAGGTGTGCTAAGCTTAGATACAATCAGGACGACTAAGAGTTGGGGGCTCTTGGTAAAACCCAGTAAGATTAAAGTAAGGAACTAAGACAAGTACACCGTGCTTAAATAAGGTAGCTATGCACACATGGACCAAGACTGATATAAAGGGAAGGCATACGTAGCAGAAAGAGGGAATCATCATACTACTATACAAGATAAAGATGATGTAAGCGAAGTACAGAGGAAAGAGAGAGAGAAATGAATAGGGGGCAAATATGACTGTAAAAACCAATGGAGATGGGTGGGCCCATCTCAGTATATCTTTGACTATGATGGATGGGCTGGGAGAAATATTATTTCCAATGGAGGTGGGTGTGCTGATGTAGGGAATATGTAGAGTAGATGAGTGGGCTGATGTACATGAATATTCTATAGACTGATTGGCTGAGGTAGTTGAATATAATGTAGATGAGTGTACCAATGTAGATGTGCGGATGGATGGGTATGCTAAGGGTATTTGTTATCAGATATCTGGGTGGGCCCAGACATACATTGAATTAGATGGGTAGGCCATGGGTGATATATCATATATTATATTAGATGGTGGGCTGAGGGTGTTATATAAAATATTATATTAGACAGGTGGGCTGGGGGTGGCATATAATATTGATGGGTAGGCCCAGGTGTATAATCTGCTGTGGTAGTTGTATATCATCCAAATCGGAGGATGTAATAATTCAAAGTCACTGAGTTGACTTGCAGAATGTGAAAACTGGTGTGACGGTCAAACATTCTGTGACCTGTCAGTAGCCTTTTCTACAAAGCATGACCAAACCCCATCATTTCCAAGGCTTCAGACCTGCAGACCTGCAGTTTCCAAGATTCCCATGCTTCGGATACCTTCGCACTTGTCCTCCCTATGTCCAGTCCAGTCCTAGCTAACCCCACTGGTGAGTTGTCAATTATTTCACACATTCTTATGCCTTGCGCACCGTTATTACATGTATTATCATAAGCTGCAGTACCTCATGGCTTTTTACATACAAACATCAGCCGAAGCGGACTCGCCTAGTTTCACCTATACCACTCCAGACTTTCACATGGCATGTTATAAGGGACCTGTAGACATTATTCTATACCATCCTGTAGAAGGGGGATCACCCCAGATACTTGGTCCCTGTCTAACAAGCTATGGGCAGGCAATATTATAATCCATTCATTATCATTGGGCGAAACTCCTATCCCATCATTATATTGACCCTCACTTAACATCTATAACAACCCGAAGTACTTGCACTCTTTTATTACCCTCTCAGTCATTACCAACCCACAGACCCGACATTCACGCGCATCAGACATCCCATATAGCCATCAGATTTGCCTGTAGAGCTTCGGACTTTTGAGTCCCATATAGTGTGCACTTTCTTTTACCTCAGTAGACGGCAGATCTCTCAGGTCAAATGTACTTATCCTACTGGTGTAGCAGCTAGGCAAGACTTCGACATATACTAGACTAGGTGGTAGTTTGCTATCAGCCTAGCTAGATTGTAGTCTTTACACCAGCATGTGAAACTTGCATTGCCCTGAGAAGCCAGCTGGAGGTTCTGACTGCTGAAATTTGGGTAAAGCATACCGAGTGTCAGTGGAAGCAGGTACTCTCTTGACATGGACATTCATGGCACTTGTTAAGACCATACTCAATAGGTGAAGGATCTGAAGGGCTTTGGACTCAGTTCATACACTGTGCCCCTTTCCTGAGTATTTCCCCTTATTTCAGAGGAGTAATATATGTCCGAGGATCCAGAAGCATTTGTGTGACGGATCTGAAGGTCCAAAGGTATTGGATATGACATGTCCAAAGGATATCCAGAATGTATGGATGGAAAGAGTACATCTGAAGGGTATCCAGAGCATATGGATGGATTAAAGATATAAGGCTAGTATCAGATGAGGTCTGTACTAGAAACTAACGGATATAGACTACTGAAGGTAGAGTCGAAAGTGTAGACTTTAGGAATCAATCCTAAGTCTCAGAAGATACTAGAGCTAGAGGAGGCTCAAGTTCAGAGGAACAGAATGAGCAGAATCTAAGATGATATTCAAACTAAGGTTCTCTAGAGTTGTACATGCAGTTTATATACTGTAGATAGCTAGTACGGATAATCAGCGAGTCTGGGACTGGAGGGCTATGCACAAAGTATAACGGAAGTCTATTAGTAAATGCAAGTTGGATATAAAGCACAGGTAATGGATCAGTAAGCAGGATAGGAATATACACAGCCGGGACACCGGTACAGGTAGATCACCAAAAGGGGATAGAAGCAAGTATGTACAGTGGACTTAGAACATGAGAAGCTAGGGGTTTCAGATGGGTGATCCAGATCAGATCTGTGGTCTGGATAGAAGCAGAATCGATTGGATTGGATTGGATCTGATTGGATCTGAGATCAGGTGTATAGAATATGACAGTATCCCCCCTTTAGGGCCAAACCCCTGAGGCACAAGAAGTGTCGATCCAGATTGGATGAAATTAATGTGAGATGATGGAGAAGTTTGATGGTTGACATGCTGAGTCTGTAATCCGACAGATATATGGATGTCAGACATCTGGAATGATTCCTAACCCCCACTTTATCTTATATATCACAACAACTGCTTTTATCATGTCTGGAGAAGGATCCCATATCCCTGACCCTGCTGCAGACCTTGTAGTGGATCTGGAGAAGAAGTTGGCAGCTGCCAAAGCTGCAGCTGAAGCCAAAAAAGAGCAGAAGCATAAGGAGGAGGAGGAACGGAAGTGTCAGGAGGATCTGCGGAAGATAGAGGAGGCCAAGAAACGGAAGGTAGCAGCAGAGGAAAAGAGGCATAGGGAGATTGCAGCAGAAACAGTGAGTTTCAGATGTTTGTTCTATACCTTTCCTAATGTTCAGAAGTCTTGTGCTTTGTCTTTGGACAATGATGGATCCTGTGTGCAGTTCCTTCAACAACAGAGGGAAATTTCAGGCCTTGCTTTTTGGGGAGCTTCGGCTGGGGATTTGGATACCATCAGATGAGGTTCGGATGCCTACAGATGTTGAGGAGGAAGATGAAGAGATAAATAAGGATTCCAGAAGTGAGGAGGATGGATCTGGAGAGGTGGAGGAGTCTATGGAAATGTAGTCTTTCTCAGTCCTGTGGCCTTTTCTGATACTTGTACTTGTATTTCATATGTCCTTCATGTACTTCAGAGTTGAATAGGACCAGGTTTGTCCAGATATGCAGAGTGGAAGTTGGATACAAGTTCAGATGTGTTTCTGAGCTCAGTAGCAAGTAACCATGAAGTCTCTTCATCCGTTCCTTTATATCTGGACCATCAGATGAGGTACAGAAGCTGACATTGATGTCTATGACAATCAAGTCTAGAGTCCAGGATTCAGATATCTCATATTCTGGTTCTCTGTCAACCTTGACTGGAGGAGATTGGATGTGATTGGGGATGGTGTTTGGAACTGCTGGCTCTAGTTGGGAGACATGGAATACAGGATGTACAGAACACATAGAATCTGGAAGTCGGATGGCAAAGGAATGTGTGCCCAGATGAGACATAATTTCAAATGGACCTAAATTCTTTTCTGAAAGTTTCTTCAACAGGTGAGTGGAATGGAAGTACTTGGCTTTGACGAAGACTTGTTCTCCAATCCAGAAGTCCGGAGCAGGTTGTCTTTTAGTGTCTGCAGGTCCTTGATAGCATTTCTGCGCTTCAGACATTTCTTCTCAGAGGAACTGGTGAAGTTTGTTAAGGTCTAGGGCATATTCCTGGGCACAGATGGAGGATAGATCATGTTCCAGATGGATGGAAATATTCAGATGATAACCCTTATTGGCAAAGAAGGGTGATACTCCGGTAGTAGCACTCAGAGCGTTATTGTATGCAAATTCCACTAGGGGTAGTAACTCAGACCAGTTGTCCTGCTGATAGTTGCAATAGATCCGGAGGTATTGTTCCAGCATTTGGTTGGCACATTCAGTCTGTCCGTCCCCTTCTGGATGATATCCAGATGTGAAGTGTAGGACCATGTCTAATGCTTTTCCTAAGGACTGGAAGAAGTGGGATACAAACTGTCATATTCCATACATCCGATCCAAGATCAGATCAGATCAGATCCGATCCGATCGATCCTGCTTCTATCCGGACCACAGATCTGATCCGGATCACTCATCTGATGCGCTACAACTTCTTGTGTTCTAAGTCCACTGCATCCTTGCTTCTATCCCCTTTCGGTGATCTACCTGTACCAGTGTCCCGGCTGTGTATATTCCTGTCCTGCTTACTGATCCGTTACCTGTGCTTCATATCCGACTCGTGTTTGCTGATCCACTGCGCATTTACTAATAGACTTCCGTTATACTTTGTGCATAGCCCTCCGGTCCCAGATTCACTGATTGTCCATACTATCTACCTACAGTATATAAACTACATGTAAAACTCTAGAGAACCTTAGTTCAAATATCATCTTAGATTCTACTCATTCCGTTCATCCGAACCAATCCGTCCCAACTCTAAGTATCTTCCGAGACTTAGGATTGATTCCTATAGTCTATGTTTCCGACTCTACCTCCGGTAGTCCATATCTGTTAGTTTCTAGTACGGACCTTGTCCGCTACTAGCCTTATACCTCGCATTCATCCTTACGCTCCGGATACCTTCCAGACGTACTCCTTCCACCCATACGTTTCGGATATATACCGGACGTGCCATATCCGATACCTCCGGACCTTCGGATCCGCTATGCAAGCACATCCAGACCCTCGGACAAAGGTTACTCCTCGGAAATAAAGGGCAGTACTCGGGAAAGGGGCACAGTCCACGAACTGAGGCCGAAGCCTTTCGGATCTCTTACATATTGAGTACAGTCTTAACATACATTTTCTTGACAGCAAATGTGACATCTCCCAGCCATCACTTAGCCATGCCAGAGCTCACTGATGTGGATGTAGATTTAATGGTGCAGGATGCATCAGTAACATGTAAGTTCATCCTCACCACCCTACCCCTAATACTCAATCCATGTCAACAGCAAATGTCCCATCTTCTGGGCATCACTTAGCTAACCCAGAACTCACTGCTGAAGAATTGTATGCCATGGTCTGGGAGTTTCAGCCACTTGGGACATATGACTACCCAGAATGTGAGTGTTTGCTCATGCCTTATATGAATCTCTCCTAATTTCTTTCCAAGTGCAATCCTTCCAAAATCGACTTTTGGAATACCAACAACACTATGGACATCTTCCTGGCCTTTCCATACTACAGCAACTGGAGGCTGATCATCCATTTTGACTGGCTTGGGCAGAAACATGTGAGAAACTTAGAAGAGCTTATACTGACCTCCAGAGGATGCAAAGGGCCCAAAAGATGAGTGCCAAATTGCTGATGGTAGTAGACTCTCTCATTGAAAGGTTTGATGATAATCCTAACCTGTAAATTACCTACTTTCAATACTTTCATCATATCTGTGATTCAGTACTTTGTATTCAGGATTTAGTATTCGGCATTGGGTATTTTGCATTCAGTATTTGGTATTTGGTACTTGACATCTGGTGTTTGGTACTTCTTGCCTGGAGGTACTGAACACCTGATGTCGAGTACTGTGTCACACTACCACATCCTCAGTGCACAATATTCCCATGGACATTCAGGCAGACAGTATGGTACAAATAATTGCAGTGTGGTATATGTACACTACTTCCTTCCCCTTCCTCTAGTCACCCAAGGCATGCTGTCTAGTGGCTTGTGCGACATACTCTGGGTCATCCTGGTCAATGGTTCAATTAGTGCACTGACATTTGCTGTCTTAGTCTGCCGGGGCTTTGGAAGTGATTTCGGGACTATGAGCTTTTGACCTGCCTCTGATGGATTTCCCACTCTTCTTGCTCTCTTGTGTGGGGATCTACTGTCTGCCAAGTCATCATCAACTTCCTCTTCTGTCTCCTGAGTGTTGCTCTGTGCTTCTGTTAAGGAATCCTTAGGGCTTTGGTGGATTGCCCTTTTCCGCTTTCTGATTGTTTTGGTTGCAGGAGAAGGTGACTTGGAAGACACCACTGATGGTACCATCTCACCGTCCTTGTTTTTCCATGCTTTGAAAAGGAAGGTCAGACATTCGCCTGCCTCCTGCCAAGCATACAAGAAATTGAGCAATGTCATTGTATCCCAATTTTGCAACTTTGATGGTTCCTTCAGGTCCACATCAGCCAGAAGAAATGTTCTTGCCACAAACTCATCTTGACTGTGTATGATGGCGCTCCATGGAATGACTGCCTTGTCATTCCTGGAACAAAGGCCTGTGTGCATGTGTTCAATACATTCAATGATTTTGTTATGAGAGACTCATGATAGTGCAATGTAAGGAGAGCCCTGACTATGGCCTTCTTCTCGTCCAGTTTTGTCTTGGTGATGTCCAGAAGCACCAGCATTCCATCCCCATCCGCTTTGAGTTCAAAAGCTAGTTTTTGGATTCTTTTCCGACCTCCTTTCGCATGTCGTCCTCTGTCCTGTGCCCTGGCACCTATCATCATGACAATCAACACATTCCTTCTTGTATGCACAGCTCAAGCACTCACCAAACTGTTCCTGTGCGTACTCCTGCCAAACAGTCTTGATGGCCTCCCAGTCCTTTGTCTTCATGAAGCTGTCACCATCTCCTAAAGCCTCATTATCATCATGCCTGCATGATGTCTATTCAGACAGATCTGCCAGGACCAAACAAATTCACTTACATCCCAAAAAGTACCTCTCTTTGTTCATTCTTCCAAGCTGGCTGCTCAAGCTATGGCAGTGAAAACTCCCTGTTTCTCGCTCCTTTTTGCAGAAGTCCACTCAGGAAGGTAGCTCTTCAACTCTGCAATTTCCTTGTCTGTGAGCTTCTGTGTCTGTTATTGATGTGCCCTATGTCTTCCTGAAGTTGAGTGAGTGGAATGTTCTGATCTGGCCATGGTGAATCAGAAGGGAAAATTGGCTGAGGTTAAGCAAGGTGAAGTAAAAATGGTTACAAGTTAAACTTTGAGCAAAGCCTATCAGTTGGTTGATCAACCTATATCAGACGATGTGCCATTAATGGAAATGAATTTGTAATGAGCCTGAATTGGTAATGAGCTGACCAGACTGCAAACATCATATTGGAATGACAATACTGTTGAACTTCCTGAGCTAATGCTTTGCCTGCAACAGCAGGAAAAAAAAGAAGATAGGTAGATGTACTCCACTGCAAAAATCCCACAGGGTAGAAGCAAGGGGAAGCAAAGGCAGGAAGATTTGGGTCAAGGTCCCACTTGCAAGCACAAGATGACATGCCTACAGGTCCATGCCTGACTCTCCTCCAGAATCACCAACACTTCAGCCTGTTCAGGCACCCCCTCCTTTGGATGACTTTCCTGGCAATGCTTATGAGTAGGACCAAGGCTCGTTTGAGCCATTGCAACTCCCAAGAACCATGGCAAGTTCATTTTTTATGTTGGAGTGTGATTAAAACTATAGCTAAGTATAATGCACCCAGAGTCAAAATGACTACCTAAGGCAATGGCTGCCAAGGCAGGAATCATATCTACATCACCTCCTTGATAGAGAAGCTCCACCAAAAGACAGGAAATGTGTCATATGCGACCAGGATGGGGTCTACAAATGTCAAGATTGTCTTGGGGAGCCACTCTACTGCACTGGCTGTTGCCAGAGTCAACATCATCACAATCCTTTCCACTGGATCAGTCAATGGAATGGTCAATTCTTCAAGTGGGATGACTCCTTTGATGAGTGAGTCCCTTTCATGACATGAGCAAACTTTGCGATAATAAGAACTTCAAGCTGGAAATACACCCAGTCATTTGTGATGGACAGAAATTTCAAAGCTGAACATCTGCATCCTATCAAGCCAAATGATGAGGTTTGGCTATCCGATGGGCTGGGATTCATGGTGGGAAAGGACAGGTATAAATTGCATCTTGCAGAGGCTTCTGACACAGTGGAAAAATTGAGCTGCAACAATCACTGGGTTGTAAATCAGGCAAATGCAGTTCAGCACAAGCTTGAGTCCATGGGCATTGGGGGGGCGGGGGGGTGGCATGTGCCCAACATGGTTGCTTCACCCCTCACTCAATGGTAGATTTTCAGAAAGGTGAAAGGCAAGCCAAACATGCAGTTCCACTTTCTAGGGATAACCATGCATCACTTGCAGACAAATGAACATGGACTATGCCCTTTGTGAAGCTGCCCAGCACAACATGGAAGGCATCACCAGGGCCATCACTTTCTATGATATCAACTGTCAATACAACAAGCACTTTCAGGATTGGGTAGATCGAAGCCGATTTCTTGAAATTGTCCCAAAACTTATCATCATTCCTGGAATCAGATTGTGGCATGTGCATGGCCATCAAGACAGCTGCTATGTCTGGTATGCATCGAATTTCATTAAAGGCATTGGCCAGATCAATGGAGAGATTATGGAGACCCTATGGGTGTGTCTCAACCTGATTTCCCCTGCTGCTCGGGGAATGTCATGATTATCAGATGAATGATTCTAATTTCTGCAAAATGATCCACATGAAAAGGATTCTTTGCTGGAAATACAAGCTGGCTAAGAATGGCATCACTGAGAGTGGCAGGGCTTTCAACAGGCTCGATGAAGCAGTGCCCAGCCATTTAAAGACAGAATGGTTAGCCCAAGAAAGGGTCGCTCAGTCCAGCAGAATCAGGGATCCTGCAGTGATGGACTTATATGACATCAATATCAAGAAGGGTGAGTATGTTCTTGGCCTCTTTGAAGGTCTGAATTTATGTTGCACTCAGCACCTAGCAAAAAGGAGATAGAGCTCAGACTTCTAGAGGATGGTAATGCCCATAATGCAGCACCCTCTCGCAGATCTGTTGCAATGTGGATATCCATGGGGTTGGCAATTGAAGAGGCTCAAATTGCATTGCTGATCGAGATATGATGAATGGAAAGAAGGCCGATGGAGACACAGAGACTCGATATTGCCCAGCAATGAGATCGCCTTCAAGGCCAAATAGATGGATTTACTTGGTCTGCTCTTACACATCTTGGAGAGGGGTTTGATGCAGATGAAGATCCTGATGACTTCACCATAGATATTCTTGATGATCTCAAAGATGACCCAGCAGATTTTACCAAGACATCCAATGTATGGACAAACACCTCTGAGCTCACCATAATTCCATTGCCATCAAACCTTGGGGTTGATTGATGCAGACTCTGTATGGCAGATGATCTGATTCTGCTGGAGATGTTGCTTTGTGAAGGGCAGGCTAATGATGCCCTTCATAATCTCTGCATTCATTTGTGCAACAAGGCTATCCTGTTCCAAACAACAGTCAGGCAAGCCA
This sequence comes from Suillus decipiens, assembly GCA_016695475.1. Classification (NCBI taxonomy): domain Eukaryota; kingdom Fungi; phylum Basidiomycota; class Agaricomycetes; order Boletales; family Suillaceae; genus Suillus; species Suillus decipiens. The sequence goes on along the minus strand of MU172923.1, from coordinate 805,654 downwards.
AATCCCAAGCACTGAAAACTTGAGCTTGGTCCCAGGTGACGTCTGTGCAGCAGGCAGTATCCCTCCATGCCATTATATATACGAGGACCAGGAAGCAAATGATATGACTGGAGCTGTGGCAAGACCAGCTTCAGAAATACAAACCCCTGCTTCATGAGCAGCTCAAAGTCAGCTCTGCCATCAGTGATCCAAATGCCTGAGGTCAGCAAAATGAGTCCCTTGCCTGGTTCTGGTCCATCAAAGTTGACCTGGGGGGTCTGAACCACTCATGGAATGAGGGATGTGAGTTCCAGCATGCTTGACATTTCCTGCCATGACCTGACAGTACCCATCCAAAGTTTACCAAGTTCATTGGCTTCAGGCAAAGGCACTGCGGGATCAATGGAAGGAAGAAATAGAATTGGTCCAATTGGAGATGAATTGGACATGCAACTTTTTCTTGTGGAAAGCAGGCCAATGGGGTGACTGGATGCAGCAATCATTGGTGAAAGATCTTCCAGGTCATGCATGCTACTCCGAAAGGCAATCCCACATGTATTCATTACTGTTAGAGATGTGCTCGGAGGGTTAATAGATCATAAAGGGCTTTGGCCTCAGCTCATACGCTGTGCCTCTTACCTGAGTATTGCCCCTTAACTTTAGATGAAGTCCCAAGGAGAGTTCTGGCGAAGTCCGGACATAGTCTGGAATGAACTCTAGGGTAGGATAGCTCAATAGAGCTCCAAAGGACTTCTGGATGAGTGCAGGAATGTGCCGGGACTATTTCTGGATGTTAAGGGATGATGACAAGACTACTTGGACGAAGTCCAGAGTAGAACAAGTGAAGGATGTTACAATAGGATGAAGGATAGAATAGGACAGGACCATAGGACCATAGGACCAAGGGTCTGAAGGTCCGAAGGTACGAGGATCTGAAGGTATGAGGATCCAAAGGTACGAGGATCCAAAGGTATGAGGATCTGAAAGTATGAGGATCTGAAGGTGGTCCGGACGTCCGAAGGTACAGATGTCTGAAAGTAGGAGTAGCAGAGTGTCGGATGGATGACAGATGGATAGACAGATGGGTAGACAGACGGATGGATGGATAGATGGATAGATGGATGGACAGATGGACAGATGAACAGATGGACAGATAGATGGATAGATGTATGGATGGATGGATGGTATGACTACTATGGAGGAGTAGAGAGAGTATAGACTACTTCAGACAAGGTCTGAAGTAGAAACTAACAGAGGAAGACTACCGCAGGTAGAGTCGAAGGTGGAACAGAAGATGTACTACAATCGGACAAAGTCCGAAAGTGATTATATGACAGAGAGTCAAGGCTCCAGACTAGGGAGTACTCCCATAGTCCAGAGCTGGAGACTTACAAGGGCTGGAGCCCAAGTGAGAACAGAAACAGAGTTATATAGACAGCAGGATAAGTAAGGATATAAGCAATGATCAGACTAAGGTCTGCAGGAGTCATACTACGAGTTTATATACTGTAGGTGGCATGCCAGAAGGTAAGTAAGCATAGTCCAAGGCTATGTCAGAAACATAATAGTAAGTACAGCAAAACATCAGGCTATGAACTTGGAGATAAAACTTGTATGGAATAACTTATTGAGATGGAGGCAGAGATAACTGATAGCCGGAGGCAGAGATGACCAAGAGGTGAAGGCAGGGATGACCGAGAGCTGATGGCACAGGTATATCCTAAAAGGGGTAATGCGCAGGTGTGCAGGAATGGTTTCGGATATGAACACGGATTGGATATGGACACAGATTGGATATGGATTGGATATGGATTGGACAAGTGTCTCGGATTGGATATGGATTGGACAAGTGTATCAGATCAGATATGTGAACTGGATTGAGTGGGGATTGGATGGATATGGATTTGAGCAGGATGTTATAGTGGAAGTGGAGTGTAGAATCCGGTATATGACAATTACTGGCACAAGATGCACAGGCAGCATTTCAAGCCCTGCAGATGGTGTCAATGGATGCTGATGATGAATGAATTTTTTTTGCTGATGATTTGCAAAACCAATTTCCACCCAAAACCTGGGTGCCAGGAATTGCCCAGGTCAGTCCACCCAATCTTGACTCCCAGGAATTGTCCGAATCAGCCCATGTCTGAGTTTGAATTTTTTATCCATCCATCAGTGGCTGCTATAGGCATGCTCAATTCTTAAGTTGGGTCAAGAGTTGTCAAGTCTCACCATGCCTTAGAGCCAAACAATTTAGCTGACCGGGTGAGGCTCCATTTGGACACCACAGCTACCGTGCTTACTCCACATTATCAAACAATTGCAGTCACACAACAGTGTACTCATTATGCAGTGAAAACGGGAGCTTCATGAGCTCTTGACTGTCATTTCTGCCTCATCTGCTATGTTAGGCATCTCACAATGCACTCACCTCGAACTTGAGTGCTTAATTTTCACTGATGATGACAATGATAACCACCATCATTGCACTGCTGCATTTCTCACAAGAACAAGCGCTGGACTTCAAGTACTTGTGAGTATGCTATCTGGCCCTGGCTTGTGTGGCCCATATAATCAATGGAGAAAGTGTTTTGAATTCTTTGAGATTTTGCTGAGCTGGCCAGACCGAGATTTTTGACATGAATACAGGTATGTTTTCTATTGGATTATCACTGTTATTTTTTGACAATGTCTTTCAGAGTTGGACACCCTACCTTTGACCATCTCGTCCATCTGCTCGAATGTCCTCAGTACTTTCATGTCCATGCTTCCTTTGCTCACTGATGGCATCTGTCTGTTGTGCCTGATGTGGGACTACTTCTCCAGTACTAGTAGCTTGAGCTGCTGGCATGCACTGCTGAACACCTGTCTGATCATGGGATGTCTTTGCCATGTCAGCACTTGGGTAAGACTTGGAAGATGTTTGATGAGCTCTCTCCGAAGTCTGCAGATACTGATATGGATGCTGTGGCTGCACTAGCTGGTGAGACTGCTGCTGGTGGCCCAAGCCTTGCGGTACCCAAGTACCTAAGCTACAAAAGTGAGTCTTGAGTCTTACTGCACTTATAATGATAAAAAAGGCTATACTGTGGGTTAGACCAGAAACCATGTTGTGCATGAGGATCTGGCCTCTGTACTTGTGCTTGTCTGTCATAGTATGCAGCAGCAGTCATGTGCCGGTCATGAGTGATACTGGTGTATGACGATGTGTCGTACACTTGTGGAATATGACTCAGACAATTGTTGTAAGTCCTCTGCTGAGCACCATTAATGTCTTGTAAAATATTATAGACACCATGTGAAGAATGAACAGTGTGGTTCTGTGCTGGGTAGCTCATCACTCGTCAGAAGACTAAAGTGTCTACAAAGACATTCGGTACTTCAAACTTCAAACATTGAAGTCCATCAGTGTCTGTCTGACTCTGTTGTCAGTCATCCCAGATGTATACCGGGTTCTAACCCTTTCTTGGAACCGAAATTACAATCGTGTAATGGTACAAACAAAATATTGACAACTCTTGACCATGACAACTTAAGAATTGAGCACTCCTTATCTGCATATCTGAAACAACTGTCATTGTCATTGCCAGTGTCATAATCCTGCATCAACCATGCCTGTATCTGCTGCATCCACTACTCATACTGAGACTTCTGGTAATCATTATCAACCCCTCACCCTGGACATGGCAGATATTTCCTGTATATTGGAAATGGCTGCATCATGCATCCGTGCATGTATCTCCCAATATCAGAATGAGGCTGCCAAAAGCAATGTTCCCTTTGCTGCCCAGATCATGCACTTCAAAGCTGGGCTGCAATGGGAGATCAGTGTAAGTGACTGATGACCTGTTGACTGGTGATCAATACTAATATTTCCAACAGACATTTGTTACCCCTCTCCTGCAGTATTCAGCTGCAAGGCACATCATTTCTGTTGTTCCAACCCTGGTTGCTCATATCCTTGTGTTGTTTCCCATGCTTGCCTGGAACACAGTTCCAGATGACATTTTTTCATCCCACCTCTGTCAGTTTGATGATGCTGCAGTTCCAGGTCATCCCTCCCAGATTGTGTCTGACTATCATGCTCCATGGTGGATCGGAGACAACACAATCCTGAATGAACCATGGCAATGGAATCAGATAATGGCTGCCT
>MU172923.1:775908-793177 GCA_016695475.1 Suillus decipiens | reverse complement strand
GGAAAGAAAATATATGGGGTCATAAAAGTGTGGACAGTCACCTGCAAATTGTTGATGTCGATGATGGAAATTGCCATCCATTGCAATGTGTATGTCACCACCTTCACTAAGAGGTCTGCTGAAAAGGACATCTCCAAAGCAGGCTGGACAACACTGCATGAGAATGGAGGTGCACCAGCCGTGGAGCAATGTTGCATTGGATTGTATGGGGGTGGTTACACCAGGGTTTTCTTGAGATTGAAATTTATGAGCCTGATACACTTGCTCGCAACATATCTGAAGTGTTGCCTCAGTCTGCCATTCGACTTCAATCTGAAGGATGTCAAACCACTGGACAGCTTGACCAAGTCCATGACAAAATGGTTCTTGAATAAGTTGGCCCTTTGGTTTAATGAGAAATTGTCTAAAAGCCTGCAAAGTTAAAACTCACATCTGCATTGGTCATAAGAAAGCCTCTGCAGGCATAATGAGTTACAATCTAGCCAGACTGATAGTGGACTACCACCTAGACTAGTATATGTCAAGGATGAGCATATGATTCGACAGTGTGGTACCAGATACCGATATGCGTAAGGGGCAGTGCCCTCTATATACTGTGAGATGCAAACAACGATCAACAGATGGCGGTGTCCAATCAGATGCAACTTCGTGACATGTAGTAAGCCATAGGCTTACACCCCTTCCCACTATCCTTTTGACTTCTCCCTCTCCCAAACATCTAAGGCTTCACAGTCTTCTAGGTCGTGGCGGGGCAACCATTTGTTGTCTTCTTCACCGAACCCAACCCAATGCACAAGGTACCTCTTTCCTCTTCCTACCTTCCTGTCATATACCGGATTCTACACTTGACTTGCACTATAACATCCTGCTCATATCCACATCCATCTAATCCCCACTCAATCCAGTTCACATATCCAATCCGATACACTCATCCAATCCATATCCGATCCGAGACACTCATCCGATCAAGATCCGATCCGTGTTCATATTCGGACCCATTCCTGTGCACCTGCGCATTACCCTTTTTAGGATATACCTGTGCCACCGGCTCTCGGTCATCCCTGCCTTTGCCTCTTGGTCATCTCTGCCTCCAGCTATTGGTTATCTCTGCCTCCATCTCAATAAGTTGTTCCATACAAGTTTCATCTCCGAGTTCATAGCCTGATGTTTTGCTGTACTTACTATTATGTTTCTGACATAGCCTTGGACTATGCTTACTTACCTTCCGGCATGCTACCTACAGTATATAAACTCGTAGTACTACTCCTGCAGACCTCAGTCTGATCATTGCTTGTATCCTTACCTATCCTGCTGTCTATATAACTCTGTTTCCGTTCCCACTTGGGCTCCAGCCCTTGTAAGTCTCTGGCTCTGGACTATGGGAAGTACTCCCTAGTCCAGAGCCTTGACTCTCTGTCCTATAATCACTTTCGGACTTTGTCCGATTGTAGTACATCTTCTGTTCCACCTTCGACTCTACCTGCGGTAGTCTTCCTCTGTTAGTTTCTACTTCGGACCTCGTCCGAAGTAGTCTACACTTTCTCTACTTCACATCTGGGCCTACTCCTCCATAGTAGTTATACCACTTCATCCATCCGTACACCTATCCATCTATCTGTCCATCTGTCCATCTGTCCATCCATCTATCCGCCCATCTGTCCATCTGTCCATCTATCTATCTGTCTGTCTACCCATCCGTCCATCCATCTATCTGTCCATCTGTCTATTCATCTGTCCATCCGTCTGCCCATCTGTTATCCACCCAACACTCTGCTACTCCTGCTCTCAGATCCTTGGACCTTCGGATCCTCGTGCCTTCGGATCCTTGTACCTTCGGAGCGTCAGATCCTTGTACCTTTGGATTGTCGGATCCTTGTACCTTTGGATTGTCGGATCCTCGTACCTTCGGACCTTCGGATCCTTGCACCTTCGGACCTTCGGACCCTTGGTCCTATAGTCCTACGGTCCAGTCCTATTCTATCCTCCATCCTATTGTAACATCCCTCACTGTTCTACTCTGGACTTCGTCCAAGTAGTCTTGTCATCATCCCCTATCATCCAGGAATAGTTCCAGCACATTCCTGCGCTCATCCGGAAGTCCTTTGGAGCTCTATTGAGCTATCCTGCCCTAGAGTTCATCTGGACTACATCCGGACTTCACCAGAACTCTCCCTAGGACTTCATCTGAAATTAAGGGGCAATACTCGGGTAAGGGGCACAGCGCATGAGCTGAGGCCAAAGCCCTTTATGATCCATTAACCCTCTGAGCACGTCTTTAACACTTCCTCTTGTCAATGATTTTGTCTATTAGATTTTCTAGCTGGCCATCCTCCATGATGACTGGGCCTGGACAAGGGTGTTCTTGGGACGGAAATAAGTTCATGTCATTGGCGCAATACGGGCGCAGCTGACTGATATGGAATGTAGGGAATATATTGGGTGAATTTGGAAGGTCTAGTGTGTACATGGATGTCTCTGGGTGTGCATCTGTGACAACATATGGGCCATCGTAATGTGGCATGAATTTTGCAACACATTTGTCGCCTTTCTGCATGTACTCTCATCAACGATGCTTCGTAGTGAGCAATACCCTGTCGCCAGTCTGGAAGGTTATGGCGGGTGTGCAATTTTTGTTGACTTGAGTAGCTTGAGCTGCTTTGGCAGCGAGTAAGTTGTCTTGTGCTTCCATAATGTCATACTTGAGTTGTGACAGCAATGATGTTGCACATTCTTCTTCAGCTCCCAACGTCGTTGGTGTTTCTATTGTTGTCAGGGGCGGTAACATGTGAGGAGAACGTCCAAGGTGCAGCTGAAAGGGAGAGAACCCAGTGCTAACATTTACCCTATTCATGATATAAAAATGCACCCTGGGCAATGCACGGACCCATCCCTTGTGATTCCTGTTGACATAATAGCACAAACTTTGGTTTATGGTTTTGTTCAAACATTCGCTTGCGCCATCTGTTTCCGGATGGTATGCTGTGGACATCTTTAATTTAATACCCATTAGTTTGTGCAATGCATGCCAGAACTTGGAGAGAAAGATCTTATCATGGTCTGAAACAATTTCTTTCGGTAGCTGCTACTCTTATAAGACAAGAACATTCAACCCAAGGGGTTGCCAGTGAATATATTCTGCCAAACACTAAAGTGAGACACATGATACTTCATTTGGATGATGCTGAAGGTAGCAGTAGCATTGCTGCTGTTAGTGCTGTGTAGGCCATAGATACTGATGCTAGTGCATGCTGAGGATAGTGAATACCATTGATGCTGGTGATACCGATGATACCAAGGGTTGCACTAGCAATGAGCAGGGTGATAGCATGTACCAATGATTATGATAGCAATATATACCAAAGGACAGCAAAGCTCAAGCAACGAGCAATGGTGAGATTATGATGAAAGCAATGATAGCAATGATAGCGGTGATAGCAATGAGTATAGCAGGACAGTGAAAGACCATCAAAGAATTCAGAGATAATAGATTTCAAAGAAGATATATTCAAATAGCAGTAGTGGTAGCAGAATGGGGATCCTGTTTAATGAGCGATATGATGTATAATGTAATGAGTGGATACCCCAGCACATGAGTAGTATGCTGAAGCTAAAAGTGACTTCTTCTACCAAGTGTACAGTAAAAGGGGGAGTATAGTACAGAGAAGAAGTCAGCTGTCTTTTATCATACATTGTAAGTTAGCGGAATCGATAGGCGAGCATAGTAGCAAGTAAGCGAAACTTAGCCATAGTGATGTGTAATAGTACTGCAGGTACTGCGGCACACATTCTACATGTAATAAGGCTTTCCATGGGATTTAGCAGCAGTAGATGAGAATAAACTATGCACCAAATGGAACTAGTGGGCATGGCATAGGCATTCAATGGGCATCAGCTCGTGGAATGTGGCTCAGTGCTTCGGTATGGTAACTGGCAAGCATGCAGTATCCTCAGCAACTGTATATATTGACAATGGTAGGGTTAGGGGTGGTCACACTGTGACAGTCCAGCTGGTGCTGGCTTTGCATAGGTCTATTTCCATTATTGTCTAGTCCCTATACCACATAGCACGACCACTCCTAACCCTAACACTATTGATATATACAGTTACCAAGGATACCACACCCTTGCTGGACTACTGCACCACAGTACCGAGCCATGTTCCATGAGCTGATGCCCATTGAATGCCCATGCCATGTGAACTAGTTCCATTTGGTGTGTAGTATATTCCCATCTACTGCTGCTAATCCCATGGCAAGCCTTATTACATGTAGAACACACATGTCACAGCACATGTAGCACTATTACATATCACTACAGCTAACTTTCACTTGCTCGCTACTATTTTCGCCTATTGATTCTGTGTACTTATGAAGTATGATAAAAGACTGCTGACTTCTCCTCCATACTACACTCCCCTTCTACTGTACAGTGGTAGGAGAAGTCACTTATTATTATGTCTTACATTGTATCACTCATTTGATGGGATCCCCGTTATAAAGACTACAATCTAGCTAGGCTGATAGTGAACTACCACCTAGACTAGTATGTGTTGAAGTCTGCCTAGCTATACTTGCAGAGCAAGAACATTCAACCTGAGGGGTGTGCTAATTGGATATAGTCCAAGTTGCCTAATATAGCATGATAGGGGCTGATGATAGCAAGAAAGTTGTCAAAGTTGCCGAGATGGTTTCTGAAGGTAGTGTGATGTATGCTGAAGCTGCGCATGGCATGGGAAAATATTACTAAGCAGTGGTAGAGCGGTATAGTGAAGGTATTGCATGCAGCGAGATAGGGATTTATTATGATAAGGATTGTATTTTGTATAATGATTGAAAACTATACCGAGAGGTAATAGTGACTTCTCCTACTGAGTGTACAGTAGAAGGGTAGTAAAGTATGAGTCTTGGTAGGTAAGAGATTATATACCTAAGTAATATCTACAGAGACGGAAGGGATAGGAAAGCATGCAGTAGACATGTAATAAGGATGTACTACATATTACAAAACATAAGGCAAGGAAATTTACATACCAGCACGGCTAGGTGGACATAGAACAGAACAGAACTCTTGAGCCTTTAGGTTGCCAAATGGGTCTCAGCAAGTTACTGGAGCTGTGCACAGCGTGGGAAAGTTGCCATAGGGTGGCCACTAAGCAGCAATGAGGCTGCCAGAGCTTGGAACAGAGCTGGAGATAGGGGTAACACAGGTAAAATGGGCTTGGTAAAGGACAGAGAAGCTGAGGAATGAGGATAATGATAGGGGGATACTCCTGGCTTGATACCTATATGAAGATGGGGTCATACAAGCCTATAGCAAGTTTGACTGTGCCACACCATACTGCTACCGCTATCGCTATCCAAAAATACATCTTCCTTGAAATCCATTATCTCTAAGAATTCTTTAATGGTCTTCACCATCCCACTATCATCATTGCTATCTGCAGTATCACCGCTATACTCATTGCTATCACTATTACCATCACTAAGCATCAGCATCATCATTATCTCACTGTCGCTCATTGCTATCCCTCAGCATATGGCGCTATTATAGTCATCAGTACTCGCTATCACACCACTCATCATTAGCACCTCTCACTGTATCATCAGTATCATCAGCATCACCAGTATCCATCTCACCCAGCATGCTTTAGTGTCAGCATCCACAGTTTTCACAAGTGCTATCAGCGGCAATGCTACCACTACCTTTGGCAACATCTTATAGCAGTATCACACATCACACATTAGCATTTGACAAAGTATATCCACTGGCAACCCCTCAGGTAGAACATTCTTGCTCTGCAAGTATAGCAGCTAGGCAGACTTCAACATATACTAGCATAGGTGGTAGCTCACTATCATACTAGCTAGATTGTAGTCTTTACAATGCTGTGTGGTATAGGGGCTAGACAATTATGGAAATGAACCTATGCAAGGCCAGTGCCAGCTGGACTGTCACAGTATGTGCAAGCAGATGGATTGCATTGCATGAACACTTGAACAAAGCACAATAGAATGTGAGTAGGTCTGTAGAAACAGCCATGCATGGTTGAGAGGGTGCAGTAGGAAAGAGGCCATGGTAAAGGAGGACTTGTGAAAGTGTTGAACATTGGCAGGCCAGTACATCAACAGAAAGGAAACCTGGAATTGTTGATTAATGCAGCAGATGAGGAATGAACTACTTATGGTCAAAAAAGAGACAAACTATGGAAATTTGTTGATGTGTACAACTAGTGTGGCTTGCACAAGCAGATATAACTGGATGGACTTCTTGAAGGGCACACCCATGTGTCCTCATAGAATATTTGAGATGGGGATCTACCATGGTCAGTATATGCACTTTCCAAGCATTATATAGATTGTTTGCCATCTTGTTGGGTAAGAGACAGCAATGCCCAGGGTCTACCTTAGGCACATTTGTAGGGGAAGATGCTACTTGATCAGGCTGGGCTACTTCATTGGTGATGTAATTGTTATCATTGTAGTTGTAACTTAGGGTATTGTCATTGTGAATAGTGGTATGGTCAATGTCCATTGGGGCTTGAGATTTGGCACATGTTAAGTTAGAGCTGGGGATTTCAGTAGTTGAACCTTGGGGCTGCATCAATGCAGCCATTTGGTTGAGGAGGTGCTGATGCTTGGAGTTGATGCCAGGAATGTGAACAAGAGTCTGTGTTTTTTTAGGGTCTCGAGCTTTCTTTGGGCTTACAAAGTGATGTCCTAGTCCCATAGACATCAATTGAGCACCACATGTATGGTAGGTGGGAGGCATGGTGGTGGACATAGTGGTGTAGAACGAGAGGCAATGAAAAGAACTTGGCAAATAAAACTGACAGGCAGCTGCAGAGCATAGCAGAAGTCTGCCAGATCTGAGGGATGTGCCATATGCATGGAGCCTATCTGGAGGCTTGACAAGACAAGACAGAATGTTGGAAAACATCATAGAGGTATGTACAAGGTAAATGGGAAGGTGTGGTGTAAAGACTACAATCTAGCTAGTATGATAGCGAACTATCACCTATATTAGTATATGTCAAAGTCTTGCCTAGCTGCTACACTTGTAGGACAAGTACATTCAACCTGAGGGATCTGCTATCTACTGAGGTAAAAGAAAGTGCACACTATATGGGACACAAAAGTCCAAAGCTCTATGGTCGAATCCAATGTCTATACAGGATGTCCGAAGCATGGGAATTTCAGGTCTGCAGGTCAGTAATGGCAGAGAGGGCAATAAGTGAGTGCAAGTACTTGGGGTCATTGTAGATGTTTAGTGAGGGTAGATATAATGATTTTGAATGAGTTTTTGGCAATGATAATGAATGTATTATAATATTGCCTGCCTATGGCTTGTTAGACAGGGACCAAGTATCTGGGGTGATCCCCCTTCTACAGGATGGTATGGAATAGTGTCTATGGGTCTCTTATAACATGCTACGTGAAAGTCCAGAGTACTATAGGCAAAAGTAGGCAAGTCCACTTCAGGTCTGAAATTCTATGTAATAAGCCATGAGGTACTGCAGCTTGTGAGAATACATGTAATAACACTGCACAATGCATCAGGAATGGAAATATCAATGACTACACACCAGTGGGGCTAGCTGGGACTGGACTGGACATGAGGAGGACAAGTGCGAAGGTTTCCAAAGTGTGGGAATCTCAGAAACTGTGGGTCCAAGGGTCTGAAACCTCAGAAATGATGGGGTTTAGTGGAAATGGCTTCAGACATGATGGGGTTTGGTGTAAACTTCATAAAAATGACTATTGGCAGGTCACAGAATGTTTGACTGTCACAGTGGTGTGGCAACCATATTGCCACTGGGCTCATGTCCCAACTATTCAACACTTATCTCAAGTCTATGCTAAGGGGAGCCGAATGCCAAGTGGCACTTGTACTGACCATCTGAACTGCATTGTCCACCCACATCCTTCCTAAGTCCATCTAGCTCCATTTGGTGCATATTATTTAGTAACTGTCAAAACTGATCCCATGGCAAGCACTATTACACACATGCCTCATGCCGCAGTACTCAACAATGTTATTACATGTTCTGCCTATTTTGCCTCACACTCTCGCTACTGTATTTGCCTATCCATTGTAAAGACTACAATCTAGCTAGTATGATAGTGAACTACCACCTATGCTAGTATATGTTGAAGTCTGCCTAGCTGCTATACTTGCAGAGCAAGAATGTTCAACCCAAGGGGTTGCCAGTGGATATACTTCATCTGATGCTAAAGGAAAGCACATGATACTGCTATTTGAAGTTGCTGAAGGTAGCAGTAGCAATGCTGCTGATAGTGCAATGATAACCATGAATGCTGATGCTAAAGTATGCTGGGTGTGATGGATACTGGTGATGCTGATGATAGGGAATCCCATCAAATGAGTGATATGATATAAGAAATGATTGTAAGTGACTTCTCCTACCGCTGTACAGTAGAAGGGGAGTGTCAAACGGAGGAGAAGTCAGCAGTCTTTTATCATACATCATAAGTATGCAGAATTGATAGGTGAGAGTAGTAGTGAGTACACAAGACTTAGCTGTAGTAATATGTAATGGTGCTGCATGTGCTGCAGCATGCATTCTACATGTAATAAAGCTTGCCATGGGATTAGCAGTGGTAGATGGGAATATACTACGCATCAAATAGAACTAGTTGGCATGGCATGGGCACTTGATGGGCATCAGCTCATGGAACATGTCTTGGTACTGTGGCATGGTAGTCCAGCAAGGGTGCAGTAACCTCAGTAACTGTTTATATCGATAGTGTTAGGGTTAGGGGTGGTCATGCTATGTGGTATAGGGGCTAGACAATAATGGAAATAGACCTATGCAAGGCCAGTGCTAGCTGGGCTGTTACATCCCCTGGGGACTTTAAAATCTGACTGTCCCCAGTCAGGTATGCTGTTGGCAAGGGACTTAGCAGAATTTCGATCATAGAAGTCATGTGGTGCGATGCATGTCTTGGTGATTGTCATAAGGAAGTGGGTGGGTACATGGTTCTATGGCCTCAGAACAATGGAAATGAAGAGTGGCACATTGTGGCCACGATCGGTAATCCCTATAAATTAGCTGCTGTCTGCATGGTTTCCCCTCATCTTTTACTATCATGTCTAACTATTCCTTCAACTTCTCTGCTTTCACTGCACCCACTCTTTCAGGCCCTCAGAAAGAGTTTGCGATTCTTTGTGAGAAACTCAAGGCCTTGGTGAAGTCCATTCTGGTGAAACAAGGAAATAAAAGCTGGCCTATAGATAGACACAACTATTTATCCTACTGAAGGTGCAAGTATGTTGTTACAGTTGTTGTACACCCCTCTATTTTCTTCCTCTTTTACTTATGCTCTCTATGCTTACCTCATCTGTATATCACTTTTGCCCACGGTCACTTGACTGTACATTCATACATGACTTGGTCCTGTCTCTGACTCCTTATGACATCATACATTCAACACGTTGTACTTCCGTTGCCTTCCTTCTTTGGTTACGCAGTCTTGTTTATATCTAACGAGCCTGCCCTAAAGTACTCTTTCACTTTAGTATATAAACGCTCGTAGATATACTGTATTTCCTCATTCTAATCTTACTGGGTTTTACCTGGATTCTTCCTTCACTAAGGACCCCCAATCCTTAGTCATCTAAGATCATATCTAAGCTTAGCACACCTAAGTCTTAGTCTAAAGCGAGCTTACCTGCCTCAACTCAGCTAGTTCTGTGTAACACTACTCAGATCTACCTTCATCGTTGTAAATGTACTCAGCTCAGCCAGTCTAGTCCTCTCAGGCACTTGACTGTCTTCGCTGATTACTGTGACCTGTACTAAGCCTTTGTCCAGTTAGTACTACGAACCCACAACTCTCAATACTGCTTGTTTGTGGCAGTCGTGTTCAGAACCACCCCAGTTCATAACATATGTAGTTTGACCCGAGAGGACTGCAATAGAAGCAATTTCCTTTAGTTAGTTAGTGAGGGAATGCAGTAAGACTAGACACTAGAGGAAAGAAGCTACTCTGAAGGTTGCTGCCATCAGCGGTACTGTGGCAGAATAAGATAATCCGAGAACAAAAATGCGATGGTAAGGATGCTTGTTAGCGATACTGAAACAGTGATAGTGGTAACTACTGAAGGTGAGTGCTAGTCTGTGGTAATGATCAAAAATAGCGGCAATGGCAAGAATCACCGGTAGCAGTCCAAGACTCTGTGAATGAAATCAAAGTTCCAAGAATGAGAGCTTAGCTTGTAGTATCCAGTGGCAACTTATAGCAGTACTAAGTGCTGATAGGTCGAAAGTTAAGGCAAAAACAAAGATAGAATTGCACAAAACAAAGGATTAATACTACGAGTGACTTCTATGGCTACCACAAACAGAGGAAGTGAAGTACAAAAAATATCTGAGAGGCTTTTTAACATAGTGCATGAGCAACCGGGATGGATAGGCAAGTATAGTAGCGAGTGCGCAAGGCAAATAGGCAGAATATGTAATAATGCTGCTGGGTACTGCGGCACGAGGTGTACATGTAATAGTGCTTGGTGTGGGATCAGTTTCGACACTTACTAAATAATATGCACCAAATGGAGCTAGATGGACTTAGGATGGACATGGTTGGACAATGCAGTTCAGATGGTTGGTACAAGTGCCGCTTGTCATTTGGTTCCCTTGACTATGACCTGAGATGTATGTAGAATAGCTAGGGCATGAGCATAGTGGTAATATGATCACTACATCCCCTGGGTACTTTGAATGCTGATCATCCCTGGTCAGGGATGCCACATGTGAAGGGAGAGCCAACATGGGTGCCAAACAGTGGCATTTATGGAGGGTGAGCATCGGTAATGGGGGTAATGAAAATGTGTGGTGCAGCAAGGTATTAATTTACAGAGTCTTATAAGGTAGCCACTGGTCTTGGCAAGCTCTTATCCCTTATCCTTTTACCCAGACATGTCAACCTTCAATTTCAACATTAGGATTCTGCCCAAGGCTATGAGCATGTTTGATCAGTTTCACGAGGTGCATGAGACCATGGATGCACTGGCTAAGCGCATGCCAGCAGATAATGATGAGTCATCGGAGAATAAGAAGGCGTGGATGGAGGAGTGGGCTCATGCAATGGTAGGAAACTTCCTTCTTCTTCCCACTTATAGTGCTGATACTTTTGCAGGCCACGTTGGCTGAATGTCACTGGCAGGATCGCAATAATAGGCTATCATTGGTGATGCCACAAATACAGGTCATGGCAAGTGCTGCTGGGCAGAAGGTGTATGCATGCTTTGCTATACAAGTTCGACAGGCTATGCTTGCTAAGCAGAGTGATACCAGTGGTGCTGTGGCTGTGGTTGGGACAGTGGATAGCAGTAAGGCAAAGGATGTGCCAATGGAAGGCATTGAGGGAGGGGGTCATTTGATTAGTGCAAAAGGTGCCGCCATTTCAACAACACAACCTCTGGGTTCGCTTCATGTGGTCAAGTGCACTACTTGTGCTAGGAAGGGTTTGCCTTGCACTGGAGAGCCTGGTAAGGTGTGCATTGCTTGCTGGAAGATTAAGCAGAAATGCTCGCTCAATACTGGTGTGTTGGTTGCTTTCGCTGTTATGGTGTGTCCTTGACCTTGTTTGATAGGTCACCATTCTAAGGTGCCTGCCATGGTGAAGGTACCATCAACTACCAATACCACCAAGACTTCTAAGAGCAGCATGGTGAATATGCTGGATGCGCTAGCTGACATTACCAAAGCTGAGCCCATGCTAGTTTCCCCTCCTCACTTGGCTAAGGTAGCAAGTAGGGCGGAGCAAGATTCTGAGTCATCTGAGGATGGGGAGAGCGCAGATGAGGAGGTTAGACAATACATGGAGGATGCTCTTGGCAGAGGTACAGGCATGCAGCTCCATATGCAGGCTGAGTTAGAACGTCTAGAGGCTCACTTTTTGCAAATGGAGGCGCTCATGCATGAGCAAGCAATTGGCATTTGTTTTGTCCACGGCTGCTTGGAGTGCACTGGAAGGATAAGGTGTCTGTAATTCTGTTTTGTCGTAGTGTCCCCATGTCCATAGCCTAGTACCAATCATAGTCCATTTGATGCCTGAGTATGGTAAAGTTCGGTGAGCGCTTGGAAGAGAAGAAGAAAACTAAAATAAGGAATACAGCTAATGTGCGAGGTGCCGCTCATCTTGTCTTCTTCATTGCACTATCATCATCTATTCCTCCATGATGCCGTCGGTTGTTCTCAATGCGGTAACCCTTGTCCTATCCAAAGGGCATGGTGTGCTGCCTATGCATTAGAAAGAGAATTTGTACAGTGCTTAATGGTGCATGGTATCGGAGTCAAATTGGTGCGATCTAGGTTCTGCTACAGAGTCAGTATGCCATTAGACACATATCATAGGTAAGTGAGATGATGGTCTTTGACACAAAAAGAAACTGAGACACCAGTCAAAACCTGGGGTAAAACTGAGACTATTGTACTGAGCAGCATTGTTTTTGTATTTTTCTTGTTTTTCTGATTGCATGAAGGGGAAGGGCGAGAGTAAGGGGAAGGGGTGGGTGGTTAAGCATCGATGCCAAAATTGATGTCTTCATCTACCGGCTCTTCATCATCTTCTGCTGCTAAGACATCCAATGCTTCTTCATCAATACCGGTGATACTGGTGACTGAGATTCTGGAGTTACTGCATGGTAGATAGGGGATCAAGCGAAATGCCATGTAGCACAGCTTGGACATCATGCTGTTGAGCTCTGCCAATATGTAGGTGCCTCCCTTAGTACATCATAGTACTATCATCAGCCTGAGATATCATGGCTTCATCTTTTGGTTCAGCTTGTACTCAATCTTGGAGTTACAAACTAAGGCTAGCGTGCCAGCTTGAAAATCGTAATCCTTAATTGAAGTGTGGTAGTGCTCCTCAAACTTTCATACTGATTGGTACCATGCTTTGACTACTTTATCCCTGATATCTTGCAGGTCTTCTTGCTGTTTCTGCAGTTGCTGCATGCGATAGGTGACGAGGTTGGTGGTGGTGAACTTGTCCTGACCAGGTAGTTCTACAAGGAAGGTACCTTCAGCTAAATCAAATGGGAAGATTGGTTCTATGCTGTGGACCATGAAATAAGGCAATAGTCCAGTATCTTGGTGGATGGTAACTTGCTCAGCCCAGAACATGATGTGTGCTACTTGGTACCAATGAGACTCATCCCCCTCACAACTTTTCATGATGGCCTCCCAGACATCGCAGTGATGTCATTCAACAATGCCATTAGCTTGCGAGTTGTATGGAGAGATGTGTATCGGGTGAATCCTGTAGCGTTCTGCTAGATCATTAACAGTGGCAACGAATGCTGGCCCATTCTCAGTAATGATTTTGGTGATAGGTCCCCACCAGCATAACAATTCCTCGAAGATAAATGAACTAAGGAGCTTGGTATTCTCCTTCTGTAACATATGCCATTCTGGGTAACTGGTCAGAGCACAGTGCACTTGGACTATATGGTCAAATCTGCCAGCTTTCAGCATCATCATGGTATCAATGTGCACACACCTAAATATACCACCCAGTATAGGTATGGTTGGTGGGATGTGCAAGTGGCAAGTCTGCCTGATTTGGCACTCATGACAAGTCCTGTTATACCATTTGATATTATCAGTAATATAGGGCCACCAAAAATGTAAGAGAAGTCTAGCATGTGTTGAAAATACTCCCTTGTGTCTGAGATCATCATGAGCTTCCTTCAGGATACGAAGCCATTTTGCTACCAGCACCACCAGTTGATGCTTGCTATGCATCTGCCATCGGAACAAGCTTTCCCCTATCACAAAGTAATGGGCTACCATTGCGACAAACAAAGCAAATTCATCATTGGTCAGGCCTGCCGGTCTTTTGTGGTCAGTAAGAAACTGTTGCACCTTGAGCAATTGACTATCTTGCACTAGCGCTGCCTTGGAGCGAGGGATCTGGTGCTCATCAGTGGTTGCAGTTGTGGTTCCTAGGCATACAAGTAGTGTGGGTGGACGTGTTAGCACACATGGTACAGGTGATGAGTGTGGGTGACGCATGAGGTTAGTATAAGGACTGGTAACAGCACAAGTTCAATCATTCAAGATCTCCATACTGAATGAGTACATGAAATCTAACCAATCTTCGTGGTCATCTTCCTCAGTGGGATCCTCCATAGCAGCAGGTCTCCTTGAGAGTCCATCAGCGCCAGTATGCTTATCTGCGGGTACATGCACGAGCTTGAATTGAAAAAGGAGTATACCTGTGATCCACTGGTTGATAGACACATTAGGCTGCAAGTCAGGGTTGTTGATCATCCCTTTGATGTACTTGGCATCAACCTCAACCATAAGGTTGGTGATGCTGAAAATATACACTCGCATGGCTCATAGTGTGCAGAACAAACCATATAGTTCCAGCTTTGCTTGGGAGTATTGGCTTTTGACTTCCATAAGTGTGAGCGAACCAAAGTGGCTAGGATAGCACTTTTTGTCCTCGCCATATTGCAAGAGGATAAAACCTACAGTGATAGCAGAAGTGTCAACAGCAAGAAAGACCTCACATCCAGATTCATAGTCTAGTGGTTTCAATGCTAGCGACTGCATGATGGTGTCTTTAAGCGCTTGCATAGCTACCTGTTGATTGTGACCCCATTCAAACACAGTGTTCTTATGGATTAGCGCCACTAGCAGTCGCACTATCTTGGTGAAGTCCTTGATGAAAATATGCAAGACACCATGGTACCGAGGAAGCTCCACACATGCATTACAATGCTACACTCAGGCCAATCATGGATCTTTTGCACCTTTGATTCTTCAGGTATGCGCCCTTCGAAGGTACACATATGGCCAATGATGTTAGCGGTAGGTGCTGCTAGAACGAACTTCTTTGCCGACATGGTTAGTCCAACCATACGTAAGCAATGCAAAACTTGATTAACCACAGTAAGATGTTCCCAGATAAAGCAGCATGTTATGACTGGGGTCAGTCATGATACAACTACTCAAAAGAGAGTGACAGTCATTCAGTATCTGTACCTAAGCAAAAGAGCAAAGGTTTGGTAGACAATGAAGGCAGGTGGGTTCTTGAAGAGAGAACTAGACTGGCTGAGTCAAATACAAAGATTGTTTCAACAAATAAGACTTAGGTGTGCTAAGGCCTAGAAAGACAATTCAGATGACTAGAGTTGCAGGGCTCTAGCAAAGGAGATTCCAGGTAAAACCCAGTAAGATTAAAGTAAAGAATCTACAAGTGATACACTGTGCTTAAATAGGCCAATATGTGCACACAGACCAAGACCATAACCAGTAAGTAAGTAATGAGATGAATGTGGAATGCATGAGCATAAGATGATACAATGAAGCAGAAAAGGTAAGATATGACATGGCAGAGCCACATAAGTATAATGACTGGTTTGTAGACTGTATTGTGAGATGAATGGTCCATGGTCATACACATTATGTAATTGGGCGAAGAAAAGGGAAAATGTATAGGGGCATGTATGATTGTAACATTATCCCCTTATTTATGGTAAAGACACCATCTTTACTCATCTTGATTGGCCCAGTAGATAGGGTTGTCGGAAATGAAGTGCCCATCCTCATCATAGTTGTTCTCAACTGCTCTCACCTCATCCTGCTCCTGACACACCTGCATGTACTTCTCATCTTCCTCCAACTCCCAGGTGGCAAGCACGGCATAGAAGTCAGGGTGTTTGAAATCTTTAATAGGGAATCTGATGTCCTTTCCTTTCAACAAGGGACAATAAATGGATAAGTGTCCAGGGGTGATGATGTGACAATACATGCAGTGATATTGATTGCAGGTCTTATGATAATGACCTGTACCTTGACAGATTTGACAGATGTGATTCTCGTTGGGGTTGGAAGCAGATGCACATAAAGGAGGGGTGACAGCGACATTACTGTAAGCAGGATCTTGACTCTGTGACCTTTGTCACTTTCCTGCTCCTTTAGTCTTTGTAAGTGGGTGCGAGTGCTTCAGGATATGGGGGCAAAAGGGACATTCAGGTATGGGCTTTATATCTTCTTTCTCTGCAGCTGTGATAAGTTCTTTGGGGGAGGATGATGATATGGTGCCTAGGAGGCGACTGGGATAAATTCTGGGAGTTGTACTACAACTGGAGGTAAGAATTCAGGGGCTGTTTCATACAGCCCCACAGGGTGTTCTTCTGTTCATGTCTTGACGGGCTCTGGGGATGGTGCTGATGAGCGATGGTATGATGGTGGGGTCAACTGCTGTTGTATGATGGTTTTAATGGGGTCAACCATTTGCACAGGAGAGGGAGTGCATTCCATTTCATAGTTACACAGTACATTTACTACATTGGCAATGGCTTGTCTTGCTTCAACCAACATATCAATCAACTGTTGGATATCTTGAACAATGGCAGTAGTGGTGGTAGAGACTTCTTAAACAGTGGCAAGGAGGCCAACAAGATTACTGACACCAGAATGGGGGTTTGGAGGGAAGGTGGTAGCTGCAAGAGCAGCTCGATTAACTTCCACCTCGCCTGCTGGACTATGTGGTCTAAGGGTTCCTTCTGCCGTGGCATTAACCTTTTGCATAGCTTCTCTAAGATCTTCCTCAAACCCACAAGGCAGCAGACATAGAGCATGAGTCCTAATACACCTCTGAAGGTGCATAATGCTGAGGCAAGTTTCCTTGTGTTTGATTCTTCAAGCCCACTGCTCCAGGAGGATAGCATTTCTAATGATATGGATGACAAGGGATGCAGTGAATGCGTCTCTATGGACGATGATGTTGTCAACTTCGATGGTATATTCCTCACACATGAGGATGGCTTCAATAAAGGTATATTCCTCGAGGTCATCAAGGTAGCGTGTGAAAGAGGCATCAGTGGTGTCGGTGAAGTTTGCAATAGAGGATTCGGTTGAGACAGAGACATTGGACATAGCGGGGGTTGCAGGTATGAGGATGTTGGAAGACATAGAGCTGTTGTGGATGACATTTAACTGATCAAGGGTGGTAGTAGTGGACTGAGGAAGCTCTCAAAGCTTGTGTCGCCTTTTATATGCTTTGAGAATTTCTCCAGCATTTGCCAGATTCTCTTCTGGGAGCCACTCATTGTCAGCTGATGAGTACCCCTGCCATGTGTCATATACCGGATTCTACACTTGACTTGCACTATAACATCCTGCTCATATCCACATCCATCTAATCCCCACTTGATCCAGTTCACATATCCGATCCGATACACTCATCCGATCCATATCCGATCCGAGACACTCATCCAATCAAGATCC
>MU172923.1:763370-774878 GCA_016695475.1 Suillus decipiens | reverse complement strand
TCCATCTATCTGTCTGTCTGTCTATTCATCCGTCCATCTGTCCGCCCATCTGTGATCCACCCAACACTCCGCTACTCCTGCTCTCGGATCCTAGGACCTTCGGACCTTCAGACCTTCGGACCTTCGGATCCTCGTACCTTCGGATCGTCGGATCCTCGTACCTTCGGACCTTCGGACCCTTGGTCCTATGGTCCTACAGTCCAGTCCTATTCTATCCTGTCCTAGAGTTCGTCCGGACTACATCTGGACTTCACCAGAACTCTCCCTAGGACTTCATCCGAAATTAAGGGGCAATACTTGGGTAAGGGGCACAGCGCATGAGCTGAGGCCAAAGCCCTTTATGATCCAATAACCCTCCGAGCACGTCTCTAACACCATGTCATCAAGTATCAGTGTTTGCCATTTCCTTTATGAGATAGAATGGCTTCTACTTTGTATGCTTCTTCTTCTTTGATGACGTCAAGCGGTGGCTCTAGGAAGTTTGGACCATGAATGTTGTTTTCACTATAGGATGATAGCTGAGAAGCATGAAACATGTTGTGAATCTTCCACTGCTTTGGAAGTTGGAGTGTGAAGGTGATTGGTGATAATACTGTAGTGATCGGGAATGGACCATATCGTTTGGGCACAAGTTTCATTGATGGTAACTTCAGCTGCAGGTTTTCTGCTGATAGCCATACCTTATCTCCTATCTTCCATGGTGTGTACTTCTGTCCATATGATCGTTCCACCATCTTCTGCATTGCAATATTGTGGCACAATATGGTTTTTTCTCTTATTTTCTGGAGCATGCAAACTCGTTCTTCTGCGGTGGGGATGGTAGAGTCAGGGATAAGATGTGGGATGGCGTGGGGCTCATATCCCATCATAAGGAAGAAGGGTGATGCATTCCTCGCATCATGTTTTCGGTGGTTGTGCATGAATTTGGTGATAGGGAGGTGTTCTACCCAGTCTTCTGGGTTGTTGTGGCAATAAATGCGGAGGTAAGTTTCTAGTTCTTGATTAAATTGTTCTGTTTGTCCATCCATTTGTGGATGATAGGCGGTGGACAGGGCTATAGAATAGTCTAGAAGTCAGGCTAGTTCTTTAAAGAAGCATGATAGGAATTGTGGTCTGCAGTCTGAGATGACTTTGTCATGTAGCCCAGAGCGTTGATAGACATGTTTCAAAAACAGCTTGGCTACACCCTCTGATGTGATCATTTTGTGGCAAGGAGTAATAATTACCCCCTTCATAAGCCCATGGTCTACCACAACCATGATACTATCAAAGCCCCTGGAAGGTGGGAGGTCAGTGATAAGATCCACGGAGAGCTGGGAGAAGGGGCGAGTAGCTGATGATGGAATTGGGGTCAAAGGAGGTTGTACGGGATGAGTATCCGACTTCATTTTTTGGCAGAGGGCACAGCTGTCGATATACTTGTAAATATATGAGCTCATTGCAGGCCACCATGCCTCTCGTTTCACAAGTTCTTCAGTCTTGAAGCATCCTGGGTGACTGGCTGTAGGATGGTTGTGATATCTAGCAAGAATCGCTGTGGGGTGAACAGGGGAGATATAAGTGCGATTCTTAAAATAAAGAATATCATCAGTGATAGACCAGTCAGAAAGGGCAGATTTCATAGGAGGAAGGCAGATGCCATCAAGGGCATTGGATGCAGTCTTAAAGACAGGGTCTTCAAGGGGATCAGAAGATCATAGTGTGTCAGCGAGGTTGGTATCAAGAAGGTGGATGAACAGAGAGTCGGGGAGTAGGATTTGGTCGATATTATCATCTTTTCCTGTCCCATGGTCAGGCCGCCAGGATAGGGCATTGGGTGTGGCTAGTTTACTGCCTGCTACATGGTGGAGCTCAATATTGAATTCAGATAAGAACAGTTGCCAGTGAGCCTGTTGTCTGGTCAGCTTTTGGGCAGTGTTAAAGTATAACAGGTTCTTATGATCCATAAACATGATGATAGGATGAGGATTCCCTTCTAAATAGTGATGCCATTCGGCTAAAGCCCATATAACAGCAAGCAACTCTCTGTCGAAGATCTGGTAGTTTTGTTCAGCTGGGTTAAGAGATTGAGACAGATATGCGCATGGGTGATATACTCCATTTTCATCCGTCTGGAGAAGGACACCACCAGTAGCTACTAGTGAGGCATCTGTAGCAATTGCGAACTGTTTTAGTGGGTCTGGATTTTGGAGCACTGGTTTACTTGTGAAGGCATTTTTCAACTTCTCAAATGATTCTTGTGTGTCACTGCTCCATGCAAACTTCCGATCTTTCTTGGTTAGGTCAATGAGAGGTCAGGCGATATCAGAATAGTGGGGGACAAAGGATCTGTAGAAGTTGCAAAATCCAAAAAATGACCTGACTTCAGAGATGTTCATTGGTGTTTCCCATTTGCAAATACCTTCAACCTTTTCGATATCTGATGTAACTTGTCCTGGGCAAATGCATATTTCTCTGGTTTACAATAAAGCATCTCTGCTCAGAGCTTTTCTAGTATCCACCATGTCCTCCTCCTATGTTCTTCTAAGTCATTGGAGAAGATGAGAAGATCATCCATGTAGACTATGAGCCATCCTTTGTTTAGTTCTTGCTGGAAGGTTCGGTTCATGTAGGCTTGGAATGTAGCAGGAGAGTTGCAGAGTCCAAAGAACATTATGTTAGGTTCATATAACCCAAATTTGGTAGTGAAGGCTGCCTTCCATCGATTGTCAGGGTGAATCTGGATGTTATTGTATCCAGAGCAGATGTCCATTTTCATAAAGTATTTGGCTTTGTGCAGACAAGTGATTAGCATAGTGGGAAGGGGGAGTGGGTAAGTGTTTTTAACCATCCATTCGTTGATATACTGATAGTCTTGGGTAGGCTGTAGGTCACCACTTTTCTTTCTGACAAAGAAAAACCTACTGGCCTGAGGGGACTTAGATTCTGAAATAAACCCCTTGGCAAGGTTTTTGTCGATGAACGTTTTGATGACCTCCCTTTCCTTTGGTGATAATGGATAGATCTTGGATACCCTGGGTATGTACCCTGGTTTCATCTCAATACGATGGTCTGTTCCTGGTCATTCCAGTGGTAGATGATTGAGCCCATTTTTTGTGAATACGTTGGCGAAATCGTGGAAGTAAGATGGGATTAATTCTTCAAAACTCTTTTTCTTTGCCTCCTTTTCCGCTGTTGCAAATTCTTGTGATTTACTACTGAACTTGAGTGGGATAGTTGCATGTTGTTTGGCATACAAAGTCCCATCTCATGTGAGGGGTGTATCCATTAAGATATCTTCGATAATCCTGACCATTTCACCATTGAGTGCATACTCCGCTAGAAATTCTGTCTTCCAATGGGTAATCTGCAATGTTCCAAACCAGTTCTTCTGGGGCATCCATCCAGACATCTTCTTTAGTGTGATAGGCTTCATTGTCCTCTGTGGGTAGCATAGCCAGTACCAGTTTGTCCTCATCCATCTTCTTTGATAGATGCAAAAGGTGGTGAGTACGACATAGGTATCATTGTCATTTGTGGTTGATGGGGTTCCCTCGGCTTTCTTTGGCAATTTTGACTGAGTCCATCTCTTTGTCAGTCATGGGCGGAACATGGTTGGTACCCAATTGGCAGTTCTAGCATCATTGATCAACACTTTGATCTCTTTAGACCTAGGTGTGGCTGGTAACATGAGGGTTTCTTTAGCCCAATCTATCTGTGGGTTCATTGCTTTGAGCCAGGGTATCCCTAGCAGGATCTGGTCCCTTCATCCCAATCTTGTGATGTTGAACTTTCCTATCATGACTCAATCATCAATTTTTACATGAAGGACACAGTATCATGATATTGGTCCACTCTTGGAATAACTTCCATTGGCAGTGGTTACTGTGAATGGCTTCTTTAGTGGATGGGTTCTGATATGATGATATCAGATGCAGTCTTCTGATATGAACATTCTGGCTGCCCCAGAATCAATGACCACAGTGGTTTCAACTGGATCCTTTCAGACTTTGAAAATAAGGGTAAGGGGAATGTGCATTTCTTTCCTTTCACCTACTTTCCATACAAGCTGTAAAGGTACAATATGAGAGTCTGTTGTTGACCCAGCTCTCCAGCTTAAAAATCTGAGTCTAGCCTCCTTGCTTCTTCTTCTTCCATTTCTTCAGCAATCTCCTGTTTCCTGACAGGGACTCTCTTCTTCGGACACATGTTAGCTTGATGACTGGTCTGGGCGCAGTTGAAGCACTGTCCCTTCTTCATATATTCTCGGCAGTCAGCCTCAGTGAGGTGGTCTACCTCCATGGCATTCGGGTCAGACCTTCTGGGAGGAGGAACGTACTTCTGTCCATTCTCCTTCTTTCCATTCCCTTCTCCTTTCCTCACTGCTGAGTATCTCTCCCAATTGGCATTCTGATTGATGGCGGTGGTTATATACAACTCGATAGTGACAGGACAGTCTCCATCTGGCAGATTGCATGTTGGAGACCCAGTTTAAGTCCCTGCTCAAAAAAGTAGATGAGGGAGGTGCTTTCTTTTAATGACGATTCGGCCATTAGGGTTCTGAATTCTGAGATGTAGTCAGTGAGACTCCCAGTGTGCTTGATCTGTTCTATCTTGGTCATGGCATTGACCTTGGTGTCTGCTGTGCAGAACGAGGCTTTAAACTTCTTTTCAAAGTCTTTAAACTTTCCCCACTTCTCTCCTGCTTTGAATATGTTAAATTAGAAGTTCAGCACCCATGCTCTGGCAGTTCCATTCTTCATGTACCCAAGGGAAGTAGTGATCTGTTTCTCATCTGTGTTGTAGTAGTTGGCATTCAATGAGAAGTAGGTTTTGACTGAGTACAACCATCTCTTCACATCTGAGGGGGTTCCATCAAATTGAGTTGGTAACCTGGCTTTCAATTCTGGTGTGGTGATCTGCACTGGTGTGGTTGCTGCTGATGATCCAGACATTGCTATGTTGGTATTGGTACTTGTGCGTCTTTGGCTGAGCTTTGATCAGGATTCAGGGTTTCTGGCGCTCATGGATATGTGGCGTTCATAAGACTTTAATCTTTTGTTATGACTGGGGTTGGTCACAATACAACTACTCAAAAGAGAGTGACAGTCGTTCAGTATCTGTACCTAAGCAAAAGAGCAAAGGTTCAGTAGATGATGAAGGCAGGTGAGTTCTTGAAGAGAGAACTAGACTGGCTGAGTCAAATACAAAGATTGTTTCAACAACTAAGACTTAGGTGTGCTAAGGCCTAGAAAGACAATTCAGATGACTAGAGTTGTAGGGCTCTAGCAAAGGAGATTTCAGGTAAAACCCAGTAAGATTAAAGTAAAGAATCTACAAGTGATACACTGTGCTTAAATAGGCCAATATGTGCGCACAGACCAAGACCATAACCAGTAAGTAAGTAATGAGATGAATGCGGAATGCATGAGCATAAGATGATACAATGAAGCAGAAAAGGTAAGATATGATGTGGCAGAGCCATGTAAGTACAATGACTGGTTTGTAGACCATATTGTGAGATGAATGGTCCATGGTCATACACATTATGTAATTGGGCGAAGAAAAGGGAAAATGTATAGGGGCACATACAATTGTAACATGGTGAATGCCTGCGTTTTCTGGAATAGTCTCATATGGGCTGTCAGCTCTTTGATACCGTGTTTTCATTGATTTGATGGTGATATCATCAATGAATGGGAATGTATACATAGGGATCTTGTCTTGTAGAACAAAGCAAATGTTACCTTGGAAGAGTTGCATGCCATTAGCATGCCCCATGGGAAGCATAGTTAATTGATGTGGTCCTAGTGGAGTGCCGAAGGTGGTCATATTGCACAAGTCAATGTGGAGTGACCACTGGTCATATCCTGAAAACAAGTCCATCATACCATACACAGTGTACTCAGCAAAGGATTCAGTGAGATGTTTGACGAAAGGAGGAACTGATGCATCTTTGATAGTTACCCTGTTCAGTGGTTGAAGGTCGTGAACTATACACAATGATGTACCATCTTTCTTGATGATGCAGAACCATCTAGACTGGTAAGATGTGGTAGATGGCTCATACACACCAGACACTATTTTCTCCTTGATAATACTAACCACTTTTTCCAATGTAGCGGGTGGAATAGGGATGCTATGTTCCACCCACGGAGTGTGGGGTACTGTAGGTATCTTGTATGGTAGAAAATACTTCTTGCCAAGGTGGCCACGTTCTGACACATCCCATGCGAAGGTGGTCTTGTGTTCGCGAACAAGCCATTGTACTAGCTTGTGTTCTTCTGGCCAAAGCCACTTTGCTGGGTCAAGGTTGAGTTCATTGGCCCATTCTTGGGTGTATCGCTTTCCTGGCATAAAGTCAGGGGGTCGTGGCGGTAAGTCTGGGAGGCCAGCCAAGGAGTCTGGCGGTAACTCTCACTGAATGCGGTACTCTGGTGATTAACCTTCTTGCCTACAGGTTTGTAGACATAGGCCTTCTTTGCTTCATCATAGGTATATACACTGTGAAATGCTTCAGTGGAATCTGTATTAATCTTGGAATGCAATGACGTTAGGTAGTGGTAATGGGCTGATAACTGAGGGCAAGAAAATGGTGATGATGTCTCATCAGCTATGGTACTCCTTAAGAGTGGTGGTTGTGCAGCAAGCGGTTTGGTATGGTCAGCAGAATGCAATACAGAATTAAAGAGAGAGTCTATTGAAGCAGCAAAAATAGGAGAGATAGGGGAAATAGGAATCTGTGAGTCTCCCTGTGGGGTCAGCAGCTCATCAATACTCAAAAATCCTATTTGACAGGTGTTGACAGACATTTCAGACATCCTTGGCATCACTTTACCCATGGCTTCATTGGTACATGGATAACTTTGCCATTATTAGGGTTAGTGAGCATAAGGTCCTGTTTGCCACTTGGCATGTCTTCTGTATAATATGTAGTCATCATGTAGAATGGTCTCCCCAGCAAGAGTTCGAAGTTAGCATTCTCAACTACTTGCACTTGGAATAGCATTTCTCCAGTGCCAAAATCAAGCAGCAGATTCTCAATTACCCCTATCATCTGGTTAGTTGAAGTATTAGTGGACTCCATGTTGATCTTGTGGTCAGGCTACAATGGTATAGAACCTAGCAAGCACCAGATTCTTGCTGGCATGACAAGACATTCTGCCCCTTGATCTAGTGTGCAGGTGAGGATGTGACCATTGGTAATCGCTATGATAGATCGCAATGGGACGAAATGTTCAGCAACTATGCAACCTTCTGCATCTCTCATGTGGAATCACTCATAAAACTTTATCTGCTCCTTTGTTTGCAGCAAGGTTCCCAGCTTGTTGACCATGGCAGTGTTAATGCTGATGTACTTGGTGGTCATGGCATCCTTCAGACTCTTCCGTATCTCAGGTGCAACGGCTATCAGGTCTCACATTTAGATGTTGACATTGGTGTCGAGTATACGATCAACCATGTGCTTGTTGGCATCTTTGTCCTCTAGTGGGTAAGCATACCTATATTGGGGGCCAGAAGGGTTAGCAGTACCAGTTGATGGTTTGGCAGGTGTCGATGATGAGGATGGGGTACTACCTGTGGCAGGGGTTGCTGGCTTTGATACTTTAGTGCCTGTATTTGGCATTGCTGAGGCTTTGACCTGCAGTAAAACCACTTCCTCTACCACATCTGCGGCTTTGGAAGATGGTCCCAGTCGAGGTCGCTGTGGCACATCTACATCATTGAAGCACACATTCTTTCCCTTATCTGCTTTCCTAGTAGCATAAGCATCAGTATCACTTGTCTCATACTCAGCCTGCGAGATCCTTAGTGAAAGGTCAAGGTCTTCTTTGGCATCACTCCTCTGTTTAGTGCTTGTTTGCATAAAGGCAGAGGGGTCAACATCAAGGATGGCATCAGGCTCATGCTCTACACAGCAGTACAAGTTGCCTAGTACTGTAGCATTGGCACCCATGGCAGGATTTTTGTTAGTGTGGTAGCGGTCTACCTTCTGCTGCAGACTGCCCCATCCTGGAGGAAGGTCGCTTTCATCTGGCAAAAGCACATACTGGCCTCTTAGCGAAATCTTACCATCCCTATGATATGTTTCCTTGACCTGGCAATCCCTATTTCCATGCACTTCTGACCAACAGAACACACAGCGGTATGAAGAATACTCCTTTTTGATAACCACGCCTGTGGTAGTCAGTTGTATTAGAGGCTGCAAAGCGGATTGCTGTCCAGGGCCCCATGACAAACTGGCTTGGCTGGATTTAGGTGCTGATGCTGGCAACATGCTTGGTAACAAGAATATGGCTGCATTATATACTTCCTTGATGTCATATGGATCATCTGGGTGGTGATCAGTTAGCTTAATCTCAAGCCGCTGCATAATAGCAGTCTTGGCGGTAGCATGAAATCCATCATGGAAAAGACGATCACGCTCAAGGTCGGCGAGCTTCTTCTTCATGATCAAGTGCCGAGATATCTTGAAGAACTTGCAGTAATACTGGCCCAGCTCCTCTTGTAAGGTCATTGGCACATGGACTTGTTCTGCACAAAGATTTTCAAGGTCAGTATGGGTAAAGTGGTGATTGCCTTCACATCCAGGATACAAAAGTTTTACTGCTGCTATGAACTTCTTCCAATCAGGCAGAGCAGCTTCATTGAGCATTTCCCAAGTCTCCACCTCCTTGATAGGCATGTATCTGAGCACTGCCTTTATCCACTGCTCATCAGTGAGCATTGCATGATCAGTGATGGCATCTATGTCCTCAAGGAACAGTATCAGGCGGGCTGGCATGCCATCAAACTTAGGTGCTGCATCCATGCCTCGAAGCGGCATGCAGAATGGGGCAGACATGATTTGTTGCAGGAGTGTAGGTTTTGGTGTGAAAATAGAGTATGCTTGCACAGCTACCAAAGTATGGATTGCTGGAATGGTTGGCAGTAAGTTAGTGATGTGTTTACAAGGTGATGGTGCAGAAGGCTGTTGTGGGGGAATGAGAGACTCCTTATCTGGTGAGGGTTGGCATGATGGCACTGATGGCATTAAAGATGATTCCATAGAAGGAGTGTTGACAAAAATGAAGGGTACTTGGGATTCTTCAGGCTCAAAGGATCCCAGCAGGACTTTGTCCACTGGTGTGTCTCCATGGTCAGTTAGCAGGTCATCACTGGTAAGATGTTGGTGAATGGTGGCTTTGTCAGCGCTAGTGTGTTGACTGGATTTTATGATTTCTGGTTCTGGTGGTACTTCTGGTTGTGCTTGTGGTGGTGTTTCAAGCAGTGCTGCAAGTTGTGCTAGCTTGGTGTGGCTTCTGAGTATGTGGCCTGGTTGCTCCAGCGTTAGTGCTTCTATGGTCCCCTCATGGTGGGCTCCAATTGAAACAAGGAAATAACAGCTGGCCTATAGATAGACACAACTATTTATCCTACTAAAGGTGCAAGTATGTAGTTTGACCCGAGAGGACTGTGATAGAAGCAATTTCCTTTAGTTAGTTAGCAAGGGAATGCAGTAAGACTAGATGCTAGAGGAAAGAAGCTACTCTGAAGGTTGCTGCCATCAGCAGTACTGCAGCAGAATAAGATAATCCAAGAATGAAAATGTGATGGTAAGGATGCTTTTTAGTGATACTGAAACAGCGATAGCAGTAACTACCAAAGACAAGCACTAGTCTGTGGTAACGATCAAAAATAGCGGCAACAGCAAGAATCACCGGTAGCAGTCCAAGACACTGTTACAAACTGGGATTGTTCTGAACACGACTGCCTCAAACAAGAGGGTTCAAGAGTCGTGGGTTTGTTACGCTAACCAGACAAAGGCTTAGTGCAGGATCAAGGTAAATGACAAAGACAGTCGGGTCTGAGAGGACTAGACTGGCTGAGTCAAATACGTCCTACAATGACGAAGATAGCTCTGAGTGGTGTACACGGAACTAGCTGAGTCGAGGCAAGTAAGCTCGCTTTAGACTAAGACTTAGGTGTGCTAAGCTTAGATATGATCTTAGACGACTAAGGATTGGGGGTCCTTAGCGAAGGAAGAATCCAGGTAAAACCCAGTAAGATTAGAATGAGGAAATACAGTGTATCTATGAGCGTTTATATACTAAAGTGAAGGGAGACTTTAGGGTAGGCTCGTCAGATATACATGGGCTGTGTAACCAAAGAAGGAAGGCAGCTAAAGTACAACATGTTGAACATATGATGTCATAAGGAGTCTGAGTGAGTCATAGGCGGAGCTGAGTCAGAGTGAGTCACATATGAACATACGGTCAAGTGACCGTGGGTGAAAGTAATATACAAGGAAATGATGAAGTAAACAAAGGAAAGATGCAAATGAAGAAGGAAAATAAGTAGGGGCATACAGCGATTGTAACAGACACCATGAATGAAATCAAAGTTCCAAGAATGAGAGCTTAGCTCATAGTATCTAGCAGCAACTTATAGCAGTACTAAGTGCTGATAGGTCGAAAGTTAAGGCAAAAACAAAGATAGAATTGCATGAAACAAAGGATTAATACTATGAGTGACTTCTATGGCTACCACAAACAGAGGAAGTGAAGTACAAAAAATATCTGAGAGGCTTTTTAACATAGTGCATGAGCAACCGGGATGGATAGGCGAGTATAGTAGTGAGTGCGCAAGGCAAATAGGCAGAATATGTAATAATGCTGCTGGGTACTGCAGCACGAGGTGTACATGTAATAGTGCTTGGTGTGGGATCAGTTTCGACACTTACTAAATAATATGAACCAAATGGAGCTAGATGGACTTAGGATGGACATGGTTGGACAATGCAGTTTGGATGGTTGGTACAAGTGCCGCTTGTCATTTGGTTCCCTTGACTATGACCTGAAATGTATGTAGAATAGCTAGGACATGAGCCTAGCAGCAATATGGTCACTACACTGGATGACAAAGAAGAGCTCACAGAAGATAAGGAGATCTGGATCTCTGGGTGGGATAAGTTGATGGTATGTTTTCCTTTTTCTCTCTATTATTGATTTCAACTTAGCATTTTTGTAGCTTGACTTAGAGTGGTGCTGCAAAGAGGGTGCCAAAGTGGGACATGCACTTATGCTGTCAGAGACAGAGATTGCTGCTGCCAGCTACCTGTCATATTCCATACATCCGATCCAAGATCCGATCAGATCCGATCAGATCCGATCGATCCTGCTTCTCTCCAGACCACAGATCCGATCCGGATCACTCATCCAATGCGCTACAACTTCTTGTGTTCTAAGTCCACTGCATCCTTGCTTCTATCCCCTTTCGGTGATCTACCTGTACCGGTGTCCTGGCTGTGTATATTCCTGTCCTGCTTACTGATCCATTACCTGTGCTTCATATCCGACTCGCGTTTGCTGATCCGCTGCGCATTTACCACATAGACTTCCGTTATACTTTGTGCATAGCCCTCCGGTCCCAGATTCATTGATTGTCCGTACTATCTACATACAGTATATAAACTACATGTAAAACTCTAGAGAACCGTAGTTCGAATATCATCTTAGATTCTGCTCATTCCGTTCATCCGAACCCATC
>MU172923.1:733856-762430 GCA_016695475.1 Suillus decipiens | reverse complement strand
GAACTCTGTTGAGATGACAACTAGTCTTAGAGCAACAGCAAGTTATGATGGTTCATGTGACTTGATGCACCTAATATGTAGTTACCAGTCCAACTGTCATATACCGGATTCTACACTTGACTTGCACTATAACATCCTGCTCATATCCACATCCATCTAATCCCCACTCGATCCAGTTCACATATCCGATCCGATACACTCATCCGATCCATATCCGATCCGAGACACTCATCCAATCCATATCCGATCCAAGACACTCATCCAATCCATATCCGATCCAAGATACTCATCTGATCAAGATCCAATCCGAGATACTCGTCCGATCCATATCCAATCCATGTTCATATCCGGACCCATTCCTGTGCACCTGCGCATTATCCTTTTCAGGATATACCTGTGCCACCGGCTCTCGGTCATCCCTGCCTTCGCCTCTTGGTCATCTCTGCCTCCGGCTATCAGTTATCTCTGCCTCCGTCTCAATAAGTTGTTCCGTACAAGTTTCATCTCCGAGTTCATAGCCTGATGTTTTGCTGTACTTACTATTATGTTTCTGACATAGCCTTGGACTATGCTTACTTACCTTCCGGCATGCTACCTACAGTATATAAACTTGTAGTACTACTCCTGCAGACCTCAGTCTGATCATTACTTGTATCCTTACTTATTCTGCTGTCTATATAACTCTGTTTCCGTTCTCACTGGGGCTCCGGCCCTTGCAAGTCTCCGGCTCTGGACTATGGGAGTACTCCCTAGTCCAGAGCCTTGACTCTCTGTCCTATAATCACTTTCGGACTTCGTCCGATTGTAGTCCGTCTTCCGTTCCACCCTCGACTCTACCTGCGGTAGCCTTCCTCTGTTAGTTTCTACTTCAGACCTCGTCCGAAGTAGTCTACACTTTCTCTACTTCACATCCGGACCTACTCCTCCATAGTAGTTATACCACTTCATCCATCCGTACACATATCCGTCCATCCGTCCATCCATCCGTCCGTCCGTCCGTCCATCTGTCCGTCTGTCCATCTGTCCGTCCGTCCATCCATCTATCCATCCATCCGTCCATCTATCTATCTGTCTGTCTACTCATCCGTCCATCCATCTATCTGTCTGTCTGTCTACTCATCCGTCCATCTGTCCGCCCATCTGTTATCCACCTAACACTCCACTACTCCTGCTCTCGGATCCTTGGACCTTCGGATCCTTGGACCTATGGTCCAGTCCTATTCTATCCTCCATCCTATTGTAACATCCCTCACTGTTCTACTCTGGACTTCATCCAAGTAGTCTTGTCATCATCCCCTATCATCCAGGAATAGTTCCGGCACATTCCCGCGCTCATCCGGAAGTCCTTCGGAGCTCTATTGAGCTATCCTGCCCTAGAGTTCGTCCGGACTACATCCAGACTTCACCAGAACTCTCCCTAGGACTTCATCCGAAATTAAGGGGCAATACTCGGGTAAGGGGCACAGCGCATGAGCTGAGGCCAAAGCCCTTTATGATCCATTAACCCTCCGAGCACGTCTCTAACACCAACTAACACAATGTATAATAAGGTCTACCATTGTTGAGCTCAGTGATGAAGTCCATGCAGTTTTTCAGGGACCAGCTGCATGCCAAGAAGATCATGGAAGAGCAAGTGGTCAAAGAGTTGGAGAAAGGGAAGGGCAAGGAGAAGGCAGGAGAGGAGACTGTCGCTGCAGTAGAGGCTGATGGTGAGGATAAAGAAGAGGAGGCTCCTGCACCGAATAGGAAGGCGTGCCCCACCACTAAGAAGAGCGCAGCAGTAGTGGACTCTGAAGTGGAACAGCCAATGGTGAGTTTTTCTTTTTGCTTTGTACTCAGCTCATTTTTCTAATGCTTTTTCTTTTTAGCCTAAGGTTGGCTGTATGTGCACCTCAAATAATGGCAAGGAGCTGTACTTGACCACCAAGTACACAAACTGTGCTAGGCAGGACTTAGCATGCATCGGTGAGCCTTGCAAGGTGTGCGTGCCATGCTGCCATGCCAAACATAGATGCTCTCATAATACTGGTAAGTGTTTTTCTTTCTCTCTGGACTTTGTGCTTTGCTGACTTATTTCCATAGCTTGTCATACTAGGGTTCCCATTGTGGAGATAGCTGTTCCCAGCCCTTCCAAGGGTACTGTTGTCACCAGGCATCACAAGATGCCTGAAGGAGCCATAGAGCTCTCTGACACAGAGGATGCCATGGTTGCCTTGTGTTAGAGATGTGCTCAGAGGGAGGATCCAAAGGTACGAGGATCCAAAGGTAAGAGGATCCGAAGGTATGAGGATCCGAAGGTGGTCCAGACGTCTGAAGGTACAGATGTCCGAAAGTAGGAGTAGCGGAGTGTTGGATGGATGATGGATGGATGGACAGATGGACAGATGGATAGATGGACGGATGGATGGATGGATGGATGGATGGATGGGTAGATGGACAGGTGGATAGACGGACAGATGGACAGATAGATGGATGGACAGATGAACAGATGGACAGATAGATGGATAGATGGATGGATGGATGGATGGTATAACTACTATAGAGGAGTAGGTCCGGATGTGAAGTAGAGAGAGTATAGACTACTTCGGATCTTGTCTGAAGTAGAAACTAACAGAGGAAGACTACCACAGGTAGAGTCGAAGGTGGAACAGAAGACAGACTACAATCAGATGAAGTCCAAAAGTGATTATATGACAGAGAGTCAAGGCTCCAGACTAGGGAGTACTCCCATAGTCCAGAGCCGGAGACTTACAAGGGCTGGAGCCCAAGTGAGAACAGAAACAGAGTTATATAGACAGCAGGATAAGTAAGGATATAAGCAATGATCAGACTAAGGTCTGCAGGAGTCGTACTATGAGTTTATATACTGTAGGTAGCATGCTGGAAGGTAAGTAAGCATAGTACGAGGCTATGTCAGAAACATAATAGTAAGTACAGCAAAACATCAGGCTATGAACTCAGAGATAAAACTTGTATGGAATAACTTATTGAGATGGAGGCAGAGATAACTGATAGCCGGAGGCAGAGATGACCAAGAGGCAAAGGCAGGGATGACTGAGAGCCGGTGGCACAGGTATATCCTAAAAGGGGAATGCACAGGTGTGCAGGAATGGTTTCGGATATGAATACGGATTGGATATGGATCAGATATGGATCAGACAAGTGTATCAGACTGGATATGTGAACTGGATTGAGTGGGGATTGGATGGATGTGGATTTGAGCAGGATGTTATAGTGGAAGTGGAGTGTAGAATCCAGTATATGACACCTTGCTGCCATGCCTGGCCAAGGTTGCAAGGAAGGAGAGCCTTGCTGTGGTCAAGGAGACTAGGGAGGAGACTCCAAAGAGCGGTGTGATGGTCAAACATTCTGTGACCTGTCAATAGTCATTTCTATGAAGTTTCCATAAAACCCCATCATGTCCGAAGCCATTTACACCAAACCCCATCATTTCTGAGGTTTCGGACCCTCAGACCCACAGTTTCCGAGATTCCCACGCTTTGGAAACCTTCGCACTTGTCCTCCCTATGTCCAGTCCAGTCCCAGCTAGCCCCACTGGTGCGTAGTCATTGATATTTCCATTTCTGATGCATTGCACAGTTTTATTACATGTATTCTCACAAGCCACAGCACCTCATGGCTGATTACATAGAATTTCGGACCCGAAGTGAATTTGCCTACTTTCACCTATAGTACTCCGGACTTTCACATAGCATGTTATAAGGGACCCATAGACACTATTCCATACCATCCTGTAGAAGGGGGATCGCCCCAGATACTTGGTCCCTGTCTAACAAGCCATAGGCAGGCAATTTTATCATTCATTCATTATCATTGTGCGAAACACTATCCTCATCATCATATCGACCCTCCCATCACATCTATAACAACCTGAAATACTTGCACTCTTTTATTATCCTCTCAGTTGTTACCAACCCGCGGACCCAAAATTCCCATGCATCAGACATCCCGTATAGCCATCAGATTTGCCCATAGAGCTTCGGACTTTTGAGTCCCATATAGTGCGCACTTTCTTTCACCTCAGTAGACAGCAGATCCCTCAGGTCGAACATACTTGTCCTACAAGTGTAGCAGCTAGGCAAGACTTTGACATATACTAGACTAGGTGGTAGTTCGCTATCATACTAGCTAGATTGTAGTCTTTACAGCGGCAACTGAAGGAGCTGAGGGAAGAGGAGGACTTGGAGTTTCTGATGAGTGCTGAGCTGGAGCGCATGGAGGCATAGTACCTTCAGGCAGAGGGCCTGATGAAAGAGATGGGAGCTGGGATCAAGTATATCTGTGGCTGCTTGGACTGCATTAGAAAGTAGTTAAGATACTTAGTCTTTTTCCTTCTCTTTTTCCTTGTATCATAGAATAGCGCTTAGGATAGCACAGCCTGCAATAATGATAGGTGCCTATAGCAGCTTGTCTAAAATCCATGTGTGAATCATCTAAGTCTCCGCAGTCCACTTGAGTCCATATGCCACCAAATGCCTTGTCCAAATGCCATGTGCTAGTCCATTTGGCACCTAAGGTAAAAGGAACATAAGGTAAGTGACTGCTTGCACATAGCTAAGATAAAAGAAAAAGAATACTGGAAGCCACATGAGGTACCACTCATCTTGTCTTCTTTGCTACTTCTGCTGTCGTCTATTCCTGCCTTCTGGATACTGCTGATGGCTATCAGTATACTTCTTTGTCTGTTTGATAATGAATGGGTGGGGTGTGCTGCCTCCATGGTAGAAAGTGAAAGGTATGGTAAATGTCTGTGCACATTATTCAATTAGTGCTTGGTAGTCCTTTGTGTAAGTATATTGTCTCTGCACTCATGGCAAGTATCATATGTGAGTGGTGCTGTGTAGGTGTGATATATAGTGAATGAAAAATGAACACCGGTGTAAAGACTACAATCTAGCTAGGCTGATAGCAGACTACCACCTAAGCTAGTATATGTTGAAAGCTTGCCTAGCTGCTATACTTGCTGTGCAAGAACGTTCAACCCAAGGGGGATGCTAGTTGGATATAGCCCGAGTTGCCTAAAATAGCATGATAGGGGCTGATGATAGTGTGATAGGGGCTGATGATAGCAGTAAAGTTGCTGAAGTTGCCAAGATGGTTTCCGAGGGTAGTGTGATGTATGCTGAAGCTGCGTGTGGCATGGGAAAATATTACTAAGCAGTGGTAGAGTGGTATAGCAGTATAGCGAGGGTATTGCATGCAGCGGGATAAGGATTTTACTATGATTTTTGATAATGATTGAATTTCATATAAGGATTGAAAACTATACCAAAAGGTAATAGTGACTTCTCCTACTAAGTATACAGTAGAAGGG
Organism: Suillus decipiens; assembly: GCA_016695475.1. Classification (NCBI taxonomy): domain Eukaryota; kingdom Fungi; phylum Basidiomycota; class Agaricomycetes; order Boletales; family Suillaceae; genus Suillus; species Suillus decipiens. The sequence goes on along the minus strand of MU172923.1, from coordinate 757,095 downwards.
TAGTGAAGTACAAGTCTTGGTAGGTAAGAAATTATATACCTAAGTAATAGCTACAGAGACAGAAGGGATAGGAAAACCATGCAGTAGACATGTAATAAGGATGTACTACATGTTACAAAACATAAGGCAAGGAAATTTATGTACCAGCACAGCTAGGTGGACATAGGATGGAACAGAATTCTTGAGCCTTTAGGTTGCCCAATGGGTCTCGGCAAGTTGCCAGAGCTGCACTTGACACATGAAAGTTGCCATAGGGTGGCCACTAACCTGCAGTGAGGCTGCCAGAGATAGGGGTAATGCAGGTAAAATGGGCTTGGTAAGGGATGGAGAGGCTGAGGGGTATGGATAATGATAGGAAAATACTTTGGGCTTGATACCTATATGAAATAGGGTCATGCAAGCTTATAGTGAGTTTGACTGGCACACTGTATGTTACAATCGTCGTACGCCCCTATTCATTTTCCCTCTGCTTATGTCACTATTACCTTAACGGTCGTACTTGTACACGGTCAGGTGACCTATACCTTTGTGGTTGTATTCTTACACGATCAGATGATCGTCACTTTCTCTCACAGTCACTTGACTGTACGTTCTATTCTGTTCTCTTTCATTCTGTAACATTCCACGATGTTCCATCATATTCCTATGACTCGTCGTTGTATACTCTTTATGGTCACCTTCTGTTTCCAGTCGTCTCTAGCCTGCCCTAAAGCTACCTTCGTACTTTAGTATTTAAAGGCTCTCCTGTACTAGTAGATTCTTCACTTTAATCTTACTGGGTTTTACCTGGAACATCCTTCGCTAGAGCCTCTCAACTCTAGTCGTCTTTGTGAAGCTAGCTTCTAAGTCTTAGCACTCCTAAGCCTTAGCCTGAACCTAGTTATATTCGACTTAGCCAGTTTCGTACTGCCTCCCTGTATGAAACCGCCTGCGTCGTCTGACAACGTTGTAGTCTTTTCTACGTAAAGCATTGATACGTTAACGACCGCTGTTCTCTTTTGAACCGTCGTTCAACGAGCCCATCCCAGTCGTAACACTGTAATGGTGCTATGCAGGCATGCAATGGCCTGTCATACTGTGAAACAAATATTAATGGGTTGCTAGCATGCTGAGGGCAACACTTCACTTCCTGGGCCAAAACTGGATGCCAGTGACTGGTGATAAACCTGTTAGCCATAATACGGCAAATGATACTACAAGGCCTAATGTGGCCATCATTGGCATCTGGTGTTTCTTCTATAAGTGCAGGCCTGGGTGTACATGGTGGCTGTGGGTTCTGCTGCATAGTCTCTATCTGTAATGGCAATACTTCAGTTAGTGGTGGACATTTGGTAATGGCTTCTATGGTGACTGCTTCTGTGAATGGAGTTGCTTTGGTATCGATACTATACCTCATCAGTAGACATTCATGCTCTATCTTGGTGGTGTCTGCTTCTTCGTCAGTAGTGGCACTATAGGTAACGGTAATTGCACTTTCCAGGGGGATAAGTGTCTCACTATAAGAATTGTGTATGGTATTGTCAGCATTGCATATATCATCAGGTAACAAACTTGGTTCGCTATGTCAAACTGGCAGTAATGCTATCACAACGGGGTTTGAAATATTTAAGACAGGTTTTGATGTCATGCAAAATGTCAAGGCAATACTTAATATTTAGGTTATCATCTAAGCAGATGTAAAATTTCAAATGTTAAAGAGATATTCCATGACAAGAAAAATATAAAGCATCAGCAAACATTTTGTTGCTGGCTGAACATCAATGACAATAAGAAATATAAATATATCTTTAATGCTGGCCTGGACTTCAAAATGAAACTTCACATTTAAGACTCGAAAAAACTTCAACCATCACACACAACTAGATATCTGCTCATACATGAAGTTTAGACAACTACATAGGCAGGTGTTTAAATTTAAAGTACCTCCTGATAATCGAATGTGAACATAAAGTATCAAGATTTGTCTCCAGACAACATGAATCACCCAATGATTGCCCACTCATGAGTAGATAATCTCCCATGTAACAGGTACATGTTGTTTGAGATGTGCAATCCATTGCTTCTCATTGATGCACTGGTGCCATTTAAATAAAAATCATATTCCATATTCTAACAGTACAGTATGGTAATGGTACAAATTATCTAGTTGTCTGTGAAAGCTAAGAGGAGATCAGAGATGTACAACAAACAACAAACAAGAACTTACCACTTGCGTGGGTAGTGATAAAGTTAGAACATGCTGCGTTGAGATTTTTCTTGAACTTTTTGGTGGCTCCATTAAATTTCAGGCCATGCTTCTAATGCATATTGTTGACAGGACCATTGTTATCAGACGAGTCATGCTTTTGAGAGACACCCTGCTGAATATTCTTGAGGCATGTCTGGAACCAATCTTCACATCTGGATGACCAGAAACCAATGTCTAACCCTGACCCAGACCATGCCTGAGGCCTAGGCCATCAAGACAGTTTTTTGACACATCCGTTGTCTAATGATTTTAAAAAAATGAGCGTACTGCAAATATATGAATAGCAAAACTTACTTGTATATACATAATATGTCCCACAAATGAAATTGACCTCCTCTTCCAACAACTCATTGTTGAAGTGAGTCTTGCCATTGATGGTCAATATTTGTCCAAACAGGACAGCATCCAGCGAAAGGCCAACCAGGGCCTTGGGAAGATGATCAAAGCCCAGGCTATGTAGAGCCAGCCACCATAAGATACCACCACAAAGAAGGGCAGCTTGTGCACAATGCTCATTCATGAACTCATGATGGTACTATTCATATGTGATATAATTGGCATATATGGCCTTGAAGGGAGGCCAGAAGTATCCAAGCGAGAATGTACGAAGTTCACTGAGCGGGTGCCAAGCATCAGGGGAAACTGCAATGAACTGCAGTGTCTTGAAAGCAATGCCCTTTTGCAAGAGTTTCAGGGCGATGCTTGAGACATTGGACCCCCAGTCACAGCAGAGGCACATCACAGCTGTAGCAGCATCAGGGACCACAAGTTTCCAGGGGACCAGACTTCTTGATTGACTTGGCTGGATGACATAGTGTCACTCCTGGCTGGGGATGTCAAGATAAGAAACTCAAATGAAAGCATTTGAAGTCAACAAGGGGGTCCTGGGTGCTAAGTCCCAGTGATCAGATGGAATCTCAGACAACTGAGATGCAGGAAGTGTGGCAAGGTAACCTACAAAGCATGTAATTACATGCTTCTGCATATCAGAAATCGAGTCAACATCCTTGCCTGAGTCCCTGACAATGTTGCATATGTGACTGAACTTTTGCTTCTTGACCCAACTTTCGAAGGTGGCAGATCCACCAATGGATCTGGTATTTGATGCTGTCATGTGAAAGCCGAGGTGAAAACATAAGTGGGTGACAAATTGTTCAACACCCTCAGTGTAACTGGATGAGGCTGCAACCTCATGATGCCCGAAGTAATTACAAATGTCCTGCAAGAAGCTGGATAACAATGGAGGTGCAGGGGGTGGTGGGGGCTGAGGATCAGGGATGGGGGCTGAGAAATTGAACTGATCTTCTTCCCAGTTGCCATCAGGGGTACTGGTGGGATCCAATTGATCACATAAGTCCCACTCATTTTGAAATGAGTTGTACAGCCTGGTAGAGTTGTTGTAGTTCCCCCAAGTCATTGGTACCTCAGCCTTGGTGAGGCGGATGCATAGTAGAAAACCACCAAACTCGTCTTGAGGTTGCCATTCAAATACTGTAGCTGTACTAGACTTTCCAGGAATGTTATGGCTCTTTGCTGCCCATTCCTGACTCTCACGTGTTTGCTGTTGAGCTAGAGATTCCTTTTCCTGCTTCTTCTGATTTCCCTCGAGGTGCTGCGCAAAGAATGTCTTCCAGTCTTCTTCTGGTTTTTGGCCACTGTTTCTTTCAGGGACCAGAAAGCAAGGCTCCACTTGAGGAGCTGAATGGACCATGACACAACACTTCACTTGAGGAGCTTCAGGCACAGTCTGACTTTGCATAGGGGCATCATCCCATCCAAGGGCAGCTGTATCCCATCCAGGGGCAGACTTGTTCTGAGTGCCATTCTGTTTTCCCCAGACACCATCATCTTGACCCCAGCCACTACCATTATCCTGATTCCAGTCATCACTCTGGCCCCAGGTGTTGTTACTTGGGGTCTGTGCCTCGATTGCACAGGCAATAGCTTCTGGGGAGGAGTTATAATGGCATAGCTTTGTGTCAAATGCTGCAGTGTCTTGTTTAATGTGAACCCAAATTGGAATGGAGAAGCATTTGAACATAGGAAGTTGCAACTCCCAAGGGCAGTGAACAGATGACATGAAGACGCCAGTGCGCACAACTTTAGTTGACAGATCCCCAACAAACAAATGTGACAGTTCATGGACCCATTTGGCTGGGATGGGACATTTGCGGTTGTCAATCAGGAGAGCCATCCAAGGCCATTCTGAACCATGAGCACACAGCAGCAATTACTAGACATGTGTCAGTAACACTAACAATAAAGATAGGGTTCACGTACATAGAAATGCATTGGGCAATCTCAATGTGACTTTTTTTGCCAACTTCGCATCTGCATGTGATCTTAGGTAGCCATACTGAGTGGGAGCACATGGAAGTGCAGTGGAGAATGGAATTAAGAGTCCAGCACTCAAAAGCTCCTGGCACCAAAGTAGCTTTTGTTCCAGTTTGCGCCATTTTTCTCTGATGTCACAATGCAGGATGTGCTTTCCCTGGCCATCGAGCTCTGTATGCAGAGAAAATATTGAGTGGTTGAGGCACTCAAATATGGGTCCATTGAACTTCAGATTTAGCAGGATGAGGGGAAACCATGGACAAGTTTCATACACCCAGCAAGTGGTGAGTGGTGAATTGGGGTCGTCTGGAGAGGAATTGTGTTTATCCCGTGGGTCCCAGCCTGGCTCGAAAGGAATATCGTCAGGGAGGAAAGATGTGGTGTGACAGTCTAGCTGGCACTAGCCTTGCATAGGTCCATTTCCATTACTGTCTAGCCCCTATACTGCATAGCGTGACCACCCCTAACCCTAACACTATTGATATAAACAGTTACTGAGGTTACCACATCCTTGCCAGACTACCATGCTGCAGTACTGAGCCACGTTCCATGAACTGATGCCCATCAAATGCCCATGCCATGTGTTACGAACTGGGATAGTTCTAGCACAACTGCTGCAAACAAGTGGCCTCGAGAGTCGTGGTTTCATATACCAATGCAAATAAGCAAAGGTTCGTGTACTAGCCAGACAAAGACCTAATACAGTTTGATAAACAATGAAGACAGGCGAGTCTGGGAGAGGACTAGACTGGCTGAGTTAAATACGTTCTATGATGACGAAGATAGCTCCAAGTAGTTGTTACACGGAACTAGCTGAGTCGAAGCAAGTAAGTTCGCTTTAGACTAAGACTTAGGTGTGCTAAGCTTAGATACGATCTTAGATGACTAAGGATTGGAGGTCCTTAGTGAAGGAAGAATCCAGGTAAAACCAAGTAAGATTAGAATGAGGAAATACAGTGTATCTATGTGTTTATATATCAAAGTGGAAAGGGAACTTTAGGGGAGGCTTGTCAGATATAAATGAGCTGCGTAACCAAAGGGGAAGGCAGCTAAAGTACAATGTGTTGAACGTATGATGTCATAAAGAGTCAGAGTGAGTCATAGGTGGAGCCTAGTCGGGATGAGTCATGTATGAACGTACGGTCAAGTGACCGTGGGCGAAAATGATGTACAAGGAAATGATGAAGTAAGCAAGAGAGGAAAAAAAGCATAAGTAAGAAGGAAAATAGATAGGGGCGCACAATGATTGTCACATTACCCCCGTTTTACGGACAAAGTCACCGACTTAGTCATCTTGATTATGGTAGTAGATGGGGTCATCGATGAAGTTGAACATGGAAGGGTTGTCGTCGTTATCTCCACCAACATGATGCATCATATACACGGCTTCTTCCATGCCTCATCTTCTGAGCTCATCTCTCTGCTTCTTATCAACCTTGGGGATAGCAGTATGGACTGAGTCAAGGTAGGTCTCCCAGATGTGGAGGGCCTCATAGAACCCATCATCCTTGCACGTAAGAGTGAATGGTGGAGTTCCGTGAAACCGAGGACAGTATAGAGTAAGATGACTGGGTTGGAAATTTTCACAGATACGACATTTATACTGAGGGCAGTTGGCCTGATGATGGCTGAGCTCGTGACAAAAGTGGCACTTCATATTCTCATCATGGTTCAAATGAGATTGATGGAGTGGGGAAGGGACATGGATTGGTTTAGGACTAGCAGATCGTGCTCTTGCTTTGCCTGATGCCACACTGCGACAATGCTTTCAGTTTCTAGATAATCGGTCATCAGGTAGAGATCCCTGAAAAGGGGGTGGTGACAACAATGTGGTGAATTTGGCGGTGGCAATTAATTCTTCTGGCGAAGTCGAGGAGGTAGGGCTGAAAGTTTCAATGGGTACTTGCCCAGTTGCGGATGGGTTTGTAAGCATTGCGGTGGAGAGATCCTTCTGCATGTCTAGTATGTCGTTCATGACCCTAGCTGCAACGATGTCTTCATGCATTTCGGAAAATGCCATATAGAGTTCAGCAGGGTGTTCCTCAGTGACGACGAAGTTTGTTTCGACAATGACGGGGTTGGTTTGTTCTAGTACCTCTGGTTCAGGAATAACCATTGGCGGGTGGATCTTCAGCAACGTTAACTGAGCTGCTAATGTAGCATCTCTAACCCAATCTGGGTGAGTCTTTTCGGTGTAGGAGGGTAGAGCTTGGGTGGCAAGCCTTTCTAAAGTGGCTTGCGCCTGTGGGTCATCAGCAGTGCAAAGATGGAGGTCTTTTATGATGAAAGTGGATGCCTCCTTGACACTAGATAGTAAGCCACGAATGGCATCAACGTGAGGATAGTGGTTTGTATAGGAGGTGGTAAGAGATGTATGCATCAGCTCAATTTGGTGCGGAGAGGGAGGGCATGCAATGCCTGCTCAATGTTCGGAAATGATGTGGATAACTTCTTCAATGCTGCTCTTAAAAGTATCAGGAAGGAGCAGCACACCATAGTGCTGAATGCATCTCTCCATGTGGTAAAGGTGTTGTTGGATGTGATGATTTTTAATGTCAGCAGCAATTCTTCCCAGGAGGGATGCTGTTCTAACGAGGTTGACGACGAGCTGGGGTATGTGGTTGTGCTGTCTCTGCAGCTGGTTGTCAATTTCGATGGCATACCCTTCGCAGAGAAGGGCGGAGATGATGAGGGAGGTGCTCTGAATGTCGGTGACGAGGTTGTGGTAATTTTCTTGGGTGGGGTCGTCAAGGTCTGCGACAGCATCATGATGAGTAAGAGGAATGGGCATGATGAACGAAGGACGGTTTACAAGAGTGATGTCGGAGTCAGAGGTGTTAAGGGTGTAGGAGGCAGAAGGCATAATCAAATAAATCGCTTGTGAGTGAAGGTCTGAGAGGACTGAAGGACGTCAAAGGGCATGTTGCTTCTTATATGCTTTCAGAATTTGAGCGGAGTTGCAGAGATTATCTTCTGGGATCCATTCATTATCTGCTGATAAATATCCATTCCAGGATACCAAGTATTGTCAGCACTTGCCGGTTCCTTTGTGCATGAGGATTGTGTCAACTTCATACTCTTCTTCTTCTTCAATGATGTCAGGGGGTGGCTTAAGGAAGTTTGGACCATGTACATCAGTTTCACTATAGGATGATAAGACAGAGGCATGGAACATGGGGTGAATCTTCCATTGTGCTGGTAGACGGAGTTTGAATGTAATCAGGGATAGAACTTCTTCGACCAGGAACAGTCCGTATCTTTTCGGTGCAAGTTTCTGTGATGGCAATTTCAAGCGGAGGTTTTCCATGGATAGCCAAACCTTATTGCCAATTTTCCATGGGGTGTACTTCTTTCCGTGGGATTGTTCCGCCATTTTCTGCATAGCCAGGTTATGACACAATGGCTTCTTCTCTTATCTTCTACAAGGAGCATACTCATTCTTCTGCAGATGGTACTGTCAAATCAGGAATGATGTGGGGAATGGCATGGGGTTCATATCCCATCATGAGGAAGAAAGGGGAGGCGTTGTGGGCATCATGCTTTCGATGATTATGAACAAATTCAGCAATAGGAAGGTGTTCTACCCATTCATCAGGATTATTTCGGCAATAGATTCTGAGGTACATTTCAAGCTCTTGATTGAGCCTCTTGGTTTGCCCATCTGTCTGAGGGTGATACGTGGTGGATGGAGCAATCTGGTAGTCAAGAAGTCGAACGAGTTCTTTTGAAAATCGGGAGAGGAATTGCAGGCCTCGATCTGAGATAACTTTATCATGAAGACCAAAATGGCAGTAGACGTGTTTCAGAAATAGCTTTGCTACCCCTTCAGAAGAGATTGTTTTCAAGCAGGGGATGAGAATTACCCCCTTCGTAAGGCCATGGTCTACCACGACCATGACACTATCAAAGCTGTTGCTAATGGGGAGATTGGTGATAAGATCAACAGAGATCTGAGAGAATGGGCAAGTAGCTGTGGAAGGAATGGGAACAAGAGGCGGCTGAACAGGGTGAGTATCCACCTTCATTTGCTGGCAAAGGGCGCAACCCTCAACATATTTGCAAATATAGGCCCCCATGGAGGGCCACCAAGCTTCACACTTGATGAGTTCTTCGGTTTTAAAGTGACTGGGGTGTCCGGTGGAGGGGTAATCATGGTGGCGAGAGAGAAGAGCGGCACAATGAGTGGGAGGAATGTAGGCACGGCCGCGGAAATAAAGGACACTGTTATCAATCTTCCAATCAGAGAGAGCAGATTTCATGGGGGGAAGACAGACTCCATCTAGGGTGTCCGATGCCATCTTGAAAAGTGGGTCATCAAGAGGGTCAGAAGAACCCAGTATGTCAAGTAAATCTGTATTGATGAGTCTGACAAAAAGGGAGTCAGGAAGAAGAACAGTGTCTTCATTATCAGTACTGCCAGTATCATGATCAGGGCGATGGGAGAGGGCATCTGGAGTGGCCAATTTAGAGCCAGCGATGTGGTGTAGTTTGATGTTGAAAGTGGAAAGGATTAACTGCCAATGAGCTTGGTGTTGAGTGAGCTTCTGCACTGTCCTGAAGTACAGCAGGTTCTTATGGTCTGTGAAGATGATAACGGGGTGAGGGTTCCCCTCAAGGTAATAGTGCCATTCGGTGAGGGCGCAGATAACAGCAAGCAATTCCCTATCGAAAATTTGATAATTTCATTCAGCGGGGTTCAGGGATTGCAAAAGATAGGCACAGGGGTGATAAACCCCATTTTTATCGGTTTGAAGTAAAACTGCCCCCATCGCTACGAGGGACGCATTGGTGGTGATTGCAAATTGTTGGAGTGGATCTGGGTTCCAAAGTACCGGTTGCTGGGTAAACTTCGTCTTCAGGATATCGAAAGTATCCTGACATTTGGATGTCCAATCAAAGTTGGCATTCTTCTTTGTCAAATTGATAAGAGGTCGGGCAATATCAGAGTAGTGGGAAATGAAGGTTTGATAGAAGTTACAGAATCTGAGGAAGGAGTGGACGTCCTTGACAGTCCGTGGAATTGGCCATTTGGCAATACCCTTTGTTTTAGCGGTATCCCTGGCGACTTCTCCGGGTTGGATGATCATTCCAAGGTATTCAACCTCCGTTGCATCAAATGTGCATTTTTCAGGCTTTAGGAAGAGCTGTTCCTGCCGTATTTGTTCAAGCACCCGACGTGTCTGTTTCTGATGTTCTTCAAAGGTTTTTGAGAAGATCAGGATATCATCCATATAAATCACCATCCACCCTTCATTGATTTCTTGCTGGAGCATTTGATTCATGTAGGCTTGGAACGTGGCGGGGGAATTGCACAAGCTGAAGAACATTACGTTAGGTTCATAGAGACCAAATTTGGTGGTGAATGCGGCTTTCCAGCGATCATCAGGGTGAATGCGGATATTGTTATAGCTGGATCTGATATCCATCTTGGTGAAGAATCTGGTGTCGTGAAGTCGAGCTATTAACATAGCAGGAAGGGGAAGTGGGTACACATTCTTAATCATCCAATTGTTGATGTATTGATAGTCTTGACAGGGATGTAACTCTCTGCTCTTCTTTCCTATGAAGAAAAATCTGCTGGCCTGAGGCAATTTTGATTCTGAGATAAATCCCTTCGCAACATTTTCATTGATAAAGGTTTTAACTGCTTCTCTCTCTTTTCCGGATAAAGAATAAACCTTAGACATGCATGGGATGAAACTGGGCTTAGTTTCGATTCAGTGGTCAATGCCGGATCATTCTGGTGGGAGCTTATTAAGCCCTTCTTTCATGAAGATGTCCCGGAAATCATGGAGATATGATGGGACGAGTTCTTTGAAGCTTTTCTTCTTCTTCTCCTTCTCCTCTGTCGCAAATTCTTGAGCCTTATTGCTAAATTTAGTAGTTTCCGCAAAAGATGGCGGGGTGAGGGAAACTTGGGAGTAATTCGGAAGCTGCTCAAGTCTAGAGGTGCCATCATGGGTGAGGGGAGTATCCATAGAGACTTCTTCGACAATTCTCATTTGTAAACCCTCTACATTGTATTCCACCAGAAACTCTCCCTCCTTTAATTCATAAGTGGCAATGTTTCGGACTTCTGGTTCTGTCCATACATCCTGCATGGTATTGAAGAAGGGTTCGTCTTCGTCATCATGAGAAGGGATTAATGTGGGTGGCGATTCTTTAGTGGGTGAGGGGTCTTCGGATGTGAGGAATGGCTCACCACATAAGAACTCTTCTTCTGTAGCTCGTCCCTCCGTAAAGTCCAATCATACATTCTTATCAACTCATACACCACCGGGTGGTTCTTCTGCTTTTCTAACATGCTCTCTCTGCTCTTCAGGTGGTTGTTGTTCTATTGGGATGGGTGGTGGTCGAGATGATGATTCCCTTTCGTTTCATCTCTTCTCAGGTTTAGGAATAGGGGATGCAGGGCATCAAGGAAGGGTTTCACTGGGAAGAGTTGGTCGGGTAATCATTGGTGAGGGTAGCTTTACCTGAGGAGTGGCTGGTAGTGAGGGAGCAATGGTGGGTTCTGAGACAAGGGAAGGTTCGGTGGAAGGGGGGTTCACTAATGGAGCAGTAATGGTTACGGGCATCGAGGGTGCACTGGTCAATCGTGGGAGTTTCGAATTCTTCCATTTCGGGGTAGGATGGTTAAACAGGAGGGGAAGCTTCGCCTTCCTTCTATCAGTGTCGACATCTATTTCGATAAGATCTGACTTCTTAGTGTGTGATAATGTCACTGTTTCAGCAGTCCAGTCAATGACCGGGTTCATGGCATGCAGCCAAGGGATACCAAGGAGAATTTGATCCCTTCGTCCTAAACAGGTGATATTGAATTTCCTATACATTGTCTGTTCGTCTATCTTGACTACTAGTAGGCAGTAGTGCATGATTGGCCCTCCTTTTATGTAGGAGCCATTGGCGGTAGTAACCTTGAATGGTTTACTAAGTCTTCTTTGCGAGATCCCATAAAGGTTCACAAATTCTTCTGAAATGAAAGTTCCGGCAGCTCTGGAATCGATGACAGCGGTGGTTTTGACGGATTTTGGATGAGTACGTGAGATAAGAGTAATGGGAATGCGAAGTTCCTTTTGTTCACCTACAGCACGTACAAGTCATAATAGTACAGATGGAGAAACATACGTCGCTTTATTTCTCCAAATTAAAAATCCTGGGCCAACCACCTGATGGTTTCTTCATCGTCACTTTCAACTTCTTCAATCTTCGACCCAGACCCCGAAGCTTCAGTTTCAGTCTGGCATACAGGAGTGGACCTCTCCTTCTTCTTGGGACAGCCATTGGCATGGTGCCCAGGCTGTTTGCAATTAAAGCATTTGCCCTTCTTCATCAGGTCGACCTTCTTGGCATGAGTAAGGCAATCAACTTCCATTGCATTTGGATCGCAGGAAGACGAGTATCGGGAACTCCCATACCTCTGAGACTTCTTCTGTGGCGCATGATGGTTATGAATAGATTGGAGGCGGTGATAAGAGTTGTCGATATTGACACATGTTTCAATGACTTTATCAAGGGTTTCGGGGACATCTCCAGTATTGAACAATCGGGTAAGAATACCCATATTGAGACCGTCCTGGAAGAACTGAATCCTGGTCAATTCATTGGTGATTCCTGCCTGATCAGCAAGGAGTATGAAGCTGGCTGTATATGTCTGCAGGTCTTTGTTTCCCTGCTTCAAGTCTCGGAGTTTGGTGATCGCAGATCTGGTGGGATCAAGGGGTGTGAACGCCTTGTTTAAACTTTTAAGGAAGTCTTCGAGTTTGCCATAGTTATGGGGTGATTGTGCATGGGCTTCCTCAAGGAAATGTTCCTTCCATAAGTGGGCATTTCCCTTCTCCATGAAAGAGCAGATATAGATAATCTTCTGCTGATCTGTGGTGTATAGTTTTGCGTTGATGTCCATATATGCATGGCATAATAAAAGAAAGGACTTCGAAGTGCTGTGATCTCCATCAAAGATGGTAGGTGTACCAATCTTGAATTCGTGTTCTTTCATAGACATTCTGGGCAAATAGCAATGTCACAGGAGTGTAAACCTTCATGCCTAAATGCACTGTCTTGCTGTCTGCTAGGGCTTTTCTTCTGATCATACTGATCAGTTGGTGGGTGGGGACGAAGACTAGATAGTCAACATTATTGATAGAATTCTAATCTTTTGTTACAAACTGGGATAGTTCTAGCATGACTGCCGCAAACAAGTGGCCTCGAGAGTCATGGTTTCGTATACCAATGCAAATAAGCAAAGGTTCATGTACTAGCCGGACAAAGGCCTAATACAGTTCGATAAACAACAAAGACAGGCGAGTCTGGGGGAGGACTAGACTGGCTGAATTGAATACGTTCTACGATGATGAAGATAGCTCCAAGTAGTTGTTACATGGAACTAGCTGAGTCGAAGCAAGTAAGTTTGCTTTAGACTAAGACTTAGGTGTGCTAAGCTTAGATACGATCTTAGATGACTAAGGATTGGAGGTCCTTAGCGAAGGAAGAATCCAGGTAAAACCCAGTAAGATTAGAATGAGGAAATACAGTGTATCTATGAGTGTTTATATATCAAAGTGGAAAGGGAACTTTAGGGGAGGCTTGTCAGATATAAATGAGCTGCGTAACCAAAGGGGAAGGCAGCTAAAGTACAATGTGTTGAACGTATGATGTCATAAAGAGTCAGAGTGAGTCATAGGTGGAGCCTAGTCAGGATGAGTCATGTATGAACATATGGTCAAGTGACCATGGGTGAAAATGATGTACAAGGAAATGATGAAGTAAGCAAGAGAGGAAAGAAAGCGTAAGTAAGAAGGAAAATAGATAGGGGTGCACAACAATTGTAACACCATGCCAACTAGTTCCATTTGGTGTGTAGTACATTCCCATCTACCACTGCTAATCCCATGGCAAGCCTTATTACATGTAGAACGTGTGCCGCAGCACATGCAGCACTATTACATATTGCTATGGCTGAGTCTCGCATACTCGCTACTATTCTTGCCTATCAATTCTGTGTACTTATGATGTATGATAAAAGACTACTGACTTCTCCTCCATTCAACACTCCCCTTCTACCATACAGCGGTAGGAGAAGTCACTTACAATCATTTTCTTATATCATATCACTCATTTGACAGGATTCCCATACCGCTACCACTATCGCTATACAGAAATACATCTTCTTTGAAATCCAAATATCTCTAAGAATCCTTTGACGGTCTTCACCCTTGACGCTACCCTCACTGCTATCATCGCTAAGCATTGGTATCATTGTCATCACGCCATCGCTCTTCACTGTTCCTCAGCATACAGCACTATCGTAGTTATCAGTACACACTATCATACCACTCATCATTAGCACTTCCCACAGTATCATCGGTGCCCATCGGCATCATTGGTATCCATCTTTCTCAGGATGCTTAGCATCGGCATCCACAGAATTCATAGCGCTATCAGTGGCATCGCTACCACTATCATTGGCATCACTTTATAAGAGTATCACACATCTCATATCAGCGCTTGACAAAGTATATTCACTAGCAACCCCTCAGGTTGAATGTTCTTGCCTCGCAAGTATAGCAGCTAGGTAGACACTCGACATATACTAGTCTAGGGGGTAGTTTGCTATCACTCTAGCTAGATTGTAGTCTTTACAGTGGTGAAGGACATGAAGATCTTCTGCTCCTGCACAAAGACATTAAGTTGCCAGGTTATGGTGTAGAATATGAAGTAGCACAACAGTACAAACTGATGTGTTAGGGACAAAGAGAACTGAGAACTACCACAACAGTACAAACTGATGTGTTAGGGGACAAAAAGAACTTAGGACTACCACAACAGTACAAACTGATGTGTTAGAATGAAGGAGAGATGTAGATGATGATGGAGAGGGAAGGAGACAACTTAAGTATCAGGTGCAACAATAAAATTATGTAATCATACCACCAACCACTGTGGCCACTGAACGTCAGTTTTTGAGGCAACAATAGATCACAGAATAGTGGACTTCCACAGTGGAATGCAAAAAGGTTGACATTTGTACTAATGCAACAGTACAAACTATTGTGTTAGTTGTAGAGTGGTGAGATAACATAACACTGTCACAACTGTACAAACGGTTGTGGTAGTTGATAGTAAAGGAGTAATTTGGGACTTTGGCAAACTTGGATATGCACGACAAATAGTTACAAACTTTATGTAATCACTCTAGACTTTTGTGGCACCAGATTCATGGGTGATAAGAATAGAAATAGCTACAAATTCTTATGTCATCTTCTAATTATTTTGACACCAAGTCCATCCTGGGCCTGCTCAAGAGTTTCATGGAAATAATTTGGCATGAAAGGTGGTTGGCGGGGACCTCTCTTTTCCCACAATGGTGTCTTGACCAGCAAGACATCTTTCCTCAAATCTCGGAGTTAAATACTATGAGTGATAGTTAATGACTTGTCAGTCTTGGTTATGTAGCGCATGAGGGGCTGGGTATTTAGGATAGTATATGATATGGATACTGGTGGATCATTTCATCTAAGATTTTAAATTTCAAATGTTAGGAAGATTTTGCACGACAAGACAAACATATTGCTGTAAATTGAGTTAATGGGTGCACTGGGTAATGCCTAGGCAGTGTGTAACCTCAATACTACAAACTATCGGCCAGAGCAGTGAGTTAATGGGTGCATTGGATGACACTTATGCAGTGTACAACCCTTTCAGCGAGTATGTCGAGGAGGGCACAGTGAGTATTGATGATCAGAAGAGGAGTTCAAGTGGATGAAAGTTGCAGTAGCATAGTATTGATCGACATGATGAGAGATAATTCTAGGGAGGATGTCAAGTTTGCAATGTGTAGAAAGTAACATTCTCACCAATGGAAGACTTTGGATTGCTATCCCCCTCCACTGTATGTACAGTGGAGAAATCAAGGCGAAATACGAGCTCAACTGCATGATCTAGAGGATCGCAGCACATGGAAAGTGTATAACCAATGGGTGCATTAGGTGATGCCTATGGAGCAGCGAGTTAATGGGTGCATTAGGTGACACCTATGCAATATATAACCTCAACAGTACAAACTATCAAGCAGAGCAGTGAGTTAATGGGTGCATTGGGTGACACCTATGCGATATATAACCTCGACAGTACAAACTATCGAGCAGAGCAGTGAGTTAATGGGTGCATTGGGTGACACCTATGCAGTGTATAACCCCTTCCATGGGTCATGAAGGATGGGCTTGATAGTACAAACTATTGGGCTGGAAGTGCACCTCCATCTATTGGCCATATTGTTCTTTACCTAGGCTTGCACTTGTGTGGGTGACCAATTGGTTGTTCACAGACCCTGCGTATGTTCTAGCGGAGGGTATTCTTAAGGATTATCTAAATCTGAACATGTCTCCACATCATCGGGCGATAAGTTCACTAGGTGGACATGCAAGCAGAGCTCGCCCATCCAAATGGCTATGAATCCATCAAAGGAGTGACTTTGGAACTTTGTTGAATTTGAGGCACACTGGATGTAGACAGCATAGATCATAGACAGAAATAATGAGCTCAATAGTACAAACTATCAAACTCAGAGAGATTGAGGGAACAATGAGCCTGACAGTACAAACTGTCAAGCTCAAGGAAATAAGGGCAAGACCATACTATCACAACTGTACAAATGGTTGTGGTAGCTGAAGACTAGTAAAGGGTGATTTGACTTAAAACTTTGACGAACTTGGATGGGCACCAAATAGTTGCAAACCATATGTCATGAATTCCATTTTAAGATCAAGTCTTTGCCTATGGTCCTTGCAAACAAATTGCCACAAAGTCTTATGTCATTATCAGTCCAATCAATTCTGATCTAAGTCCTTCCTTTCGACTTTCTTCACAACTACCATGAGCTCAATGGTTTGTACTATCGAGTTCGTCATTCCTCATTGGTATCTCTATTTCTTCAAGCTTGATAGTTTGTACTTTCAGGCTCATTGTTTCCCCGCATCTCAAGTAGTTTGTACTATCCGATCTCACCATTCCTCTATGCTTAATTAACTCTTTTGATTGGATGATTATTACTTCACCCTAATATTATGTCATCATCCTGATCATTTTGCTGCAAAGTCCTCGCTTTTGACTTTCATCCTAACCACCGTAAGCTTGATGGTTTGTACTATTGAGCTCACCATTCCTCATGTTTTTTGAGCTTGATGGTTTGTACTTTTGGGCTCATCATTTTTTCAATCTCTTTGATAGTTTGTACTATCAATCTCACCATTCCTGTCTACACATACCCCACTCTTATGTCATCAGTTCTGACATCAACTTGGTCCTCGCTTTTGACTTTCATCATAGATCTCAGCTCGATGGTTTGTACTGTCGAGCTCATCATCCTGGGTCAATGTTTCTTTGAGCTTGACAGTTTGTACTGTCAGGCTCACTGTTCCCTCAATCTCTCTGAGTTTGATAGTTTGTACTATCAAGCTCATTATTTCTGTCTACAATATATGCTGTCTACTTTCAGTGTGCCTCAAATTTGACAAAGTTCCAAAGTCACTCCTTTGATGGATTCATAGCCATTTGGATGGGCGAGCTCTGCTTGCATGTCCACCTAGTGAACTTGTCGCCCGATGATGTGGAGACATGTTCAGATTTAGATAATCCTTAAGAATACCCTCCGCTAGAACATATGCAGGGTCTGTGAACAACCAATTGGTCACCCACACAAGTGCAAGCCTAGGTAAAGAACAATATGGCCAATAGATGGAGGTGCACTTCCAGCCCAATAGTTTGTACTATCAAGCCCATCCTTCATGACCCATGGAAGGGGTTATACACTGCATAGGTGTCACCCAATGCACCCATTAACTCGCTGCTCTGACTTTCAAGCAGATCTGAATTATGGTATGTATTGTCTTATTGTCTTTTGTCTTGCACCCAAATAGTGTCCATACAGGCAATCACCTTGTACTTTGCTTGACATTTGTCTCTGATGATGCCTTGTTTGTGAGTTGCTTCATTTTGCCCTTGTTTTTTTTCATTTAAGTTTCTAACTTGCAGTCACCAGGTCACCAACCTCCCTAAATGCCTGTGGCTCATGTAACACTCAAACTATGCATGTGCAAGGAGTGCATTGGCAAAGGGGGATATGACAAAAATGGCACACCAAAAGGAGTGCTTATGGCCAAATGTTCAATTGCATCCCATATCCTGCATGTAAAAGTGGAATGTAGCAGTGGAATCGTTGACATAGATTCTGTTGCCACTGATCTTTCCACATGCACCATCGCAGACTACACATCCTCAGTCCCCACCATTGCCGATGATCTTAGTTGCTTGACCCTTTCCACAAACACACTTCCCTCAAGCTCAATGGTTTGTACTGCTAAGCTTGTTCCTGGTCAAGTACCTATCGTCGACAACTTGTCCCTCACCATGGATACTCCAAAACCTGATGCAGTACCAGTCTCCAGAAAGGGATGCAATTGACATACTGCGAAGGCATTGGTTATTCTTAATAACATCAATTTCCAGATTCAGCAGTGCTTTTGCTCATTGCTACATTCTGGTAGCATTGATCATATTGGCCACAAGTTACATGTACTCTGTAAAGCTGTGTGAAACATCCATCTGCAAACTGATAGCATAATTGCATGAAAGAAGATGATTGAATTGCAGATAAATATATTGGCAGCCCAGTTTGGCAATTACAAGTCATGCAATGATGGGCCCATCGAAATCAATACTGGTAAGTGAGCACCATCATAGTAGTTTCTTTGTTTATCATTTAGTAGACACCCTCCCTCGAGCTCCAGTCAATAATTTAGACAAAATCACTCAAATCGTGCTCTTCCTTGGTGTCACATGCAGAGTCATCTTAGGGGTCGGCAGGAGTAGCTGTGACTTGATCATGAAGATCATTTCCATCATACTGTTTCTCACACTCTGGAGGTTGGACAACAGCCTTAGCCCCTCCCACACAGATATCTTAAACCAGATCCCAGTGACCTCAGAAAGCGCTGAGGCCAGATTTCATCTCAAGGCAAAAACAGTCCCATATACCATCTGCAGCTGCCACTGCACCTACACACTGACTTATGCGGTAGGCTCAATGACTCCAGTATATCCTGAATGGTGCACACATCGTCCTACACCCATGACTGAATGTGGCGAGGCTTTGCTTGTTGGTGCTGATGAAGCACGCCAACATGGGAAGACTTTCATGTACCATGACTTTAGAGATTATCTGTCTGGTCTCCTCACTCATAGAGATATCGAGGCCATGATGGATCAGGCATGCAATGACCTCATGGATTCCATCAATTCCCCCCATCTATCCTTTGTCAAAAACCCCTTTGAAGCTCAATTTCTCCATCAATTCAGTGGTCCTCAGGCAGGTTCACTTTTTATTGATAGAGGGGAAGAAGGATGCTATGCCTTTGCTCTTCACATGGATTTTTTCAATCTGGAAGGTCTGAATATCCATGGAGCTAGTACATCATGCAGAATCATCTCTATGGTGTGTTTAAATTTACCATTGGATATCAGATACAAGCTAGAAAATATGTATCTCATGGGTATCATCCCAGGTCCAAAGCAGCCATCACTGGAGAATCTCAACCACTACATCCAACCACTCATGAATGATTTGGTAGATGCATGGCAACATGGTATTAAGTACTCCAAGACCACTTGTTACCCTGATGGCTGGCTTACTCATAGCACTATTGCACTCATTGTCTGTGACCTTCCTGCTGCCTGTCACATTGCTTCTATGGCTGGAGTCAGCAGTCACTTCTACTGCAGTGTGTGTAATTGCTATCACAGGTCTACCTGTGGAAGAGTTGACTTCAAGAAGTGGGAACCTCATGACAGAGAAAAACTACGAGAATATGTGGAGCAGTAAAGAGATGCTGCTACATCCTCTGAACGTGAAAAGCTGTTCAAGGCTCATGGCATGTGTTATTCCAAACTCTGGCATTTACCATACTGGGATCCCTCATGACAACTTGTCATTGATCCAATGCACTGCTTATTGGAAGGCTTGATCCAGCACCACACCTGAAATTTTCTCAGTTTAACTTTAGAGTCGACCACATCAACATCGTCCTCCCCAGCATTTATGTGCAACTTCAGTGAAGTACCTCCCGGGACAATGACAGCCAAGGAGGTGACACAGGTATCTGTGATTTGCACCCTCCTCGTATCTCATATCGGTTCCAGTGACAATAAGCAATTGGAGGGAAATTTTGACAAGCTGAAAAACTCGCTAGTTCACAAAATATAGTGCCATTGAAGTTTGCCTGTAATTCTTTGTGCTGTATGCCCCAGAAAGTTGGCAGAACACTCAAGATTGACTATGTCAAGGCTCTTCTTAATTGGGTAAGCTCTAATTGTGATGTCTATTGCTTCAGTTTTGTGAACACATACTTTACAGCGTCACGAACAACCTTTTACTGCTCCTCAAAATGTTTGTTTGTTTGAGACAATAGATGTACTTCAATGAATCTGTGACATTATCCGTCCAGGTTGCTGACTGTGCAGTGACTAGTATGGTGCCTGATGATCTGTATGCCCTCATCAGACAACAGATGGCAGTATTACATGCTACACTCAAGTTCAACAGTGTTGTCTACAGCAAAGCATCTACACACTTGGGCAACAGCCAAATTTTCTTCTATCCTCAAGGAGATTGGTTGTTAACTCCTGTCCCTGCTAGCATTAAATACATATATAGTATGCTGACAGGATAGTTACTATTTGCTGTACAATGACATCTCCCACTAGATCACCATCATACCCGTATCATGGATCCCTTTGCAATGTATCGTAGTTTTCCAGCCAAATTGTACTTGACAGACCTCGAAAGTCACCTTGAAAATGTCAAGGTGTCATGGGTTGTCAGTCACTTTGCATGATGGAAAGTTTCTGTCCATCAGGTGGTGATTCTATCCTTATCTCATGACTGAAACAATGTAGCTATTAATAATCTTGTACTGTCATAGATTTCAGTCTGTATATAAGTTTATTTACTTAATCTGTTATACAGGTGGGTGAGAGGGTGAAGGGGGGGCAATGATTGATGATTGGATGATATATTTAATCAGAAGACAAAACTTGAAGTTTTGCCATCACATTTTGTTACTACTATGAACTTGAAATTTTTGCCATGGTCTAATTGTTTGACACAACTTAACATACCAACCATTGACCAAATCTCAAGTAATTATTCCAAGTTAAGCATCATAATAAACTTTAAATTCAAGCAGATGCTCAAATCCTGACTATATTTCTTATTTTTGGTAACATATAGTCAGTGCAAAAATGGGTGTGAAAACTTAATATTTTGGATTTCACACAAAACACTGATGAAATTGGAAGTTATATACTCAAATTTATGTAAGTTTAAATTTCAAAAATATATTTTACATTCTGGACAACATTAAAACCTGTCTTAAATATCTCTAACCCTGCTGTGTATGTTGAGCGGTGTTGCCACTGGTACTGGGACTTCATCTAGGCTTGCCATTGGTATGATCTTGAACATTAGTTGTGTTGTTGTGAAGTCTGTGGGCATCATTTGTTCTTCAGTGTCAGTAATAGGGATTATTATGGCATGCCATGTATCTGCGTCAGAGTACTCAATAGCATCCTCCTTGTAGGAGTCCACCAGTGGAGCATCTGCTGGGCAAGATACTGTGCGCTTGAACATTTCAGTGCCATGACCTGGATATGTGTACAAAACTGCATTAGCGAATTCTTCATAATCATTACCATTGTATTCTTCTAGACATTCCCATAGCTCAGCTTTGTCAGGGTGAGCATACTGTGTGGCCGCTTTGATATGTGCTGCTTCTGTGATACCAGCCATGTCAGCAAGTTGATCTACCATAATGAGAAATGTTAGTAAGTCCACTGGGTTACCGTCGAAGAACGGTGCTGCTGGCATACAGCGTAATGGCATATAGAACATAGTCATGATTAGGCATTCAGTATGGGTCGATATCTGTAACTGTCAGCATAAAATATGTGGTAAGCAGTTTTGAGCAAAGACAGAAATATACCAAAAGAACCCCTCACAGTGGGCTCCAATTGTAAAAACTACAATCTAGCTAGAGTGATAGTGAACTACCCCCTAGACTAGTATATGTCAAGTGTCTACCTAGCTGCTGTACTTGCAAGGCAAGAACATTCGGCCTGAGGGGTTACTAGTGAATATACTTCATCAAGTGCTAATGTGTGATGTGTGATACTGCCATACAATGTTGCCAAAGGTAGCAGTAGTGTTGCCACAGATAGCGTGATGATAACTGCAGATGCCAATGCTAAAGTGTGCTGGGTGTGAGGGATAGCAGTGATGCCAATGATACCAATGGTACTGTGAGAAGCACTAATGATGAGTAGTGGGATAGCAAGTATTGAAAACAATGATAGCACTATCTGCCAAGGGATAGCGATGAGAGCGATGAGTATAGCAATGATAGCATTGATAGCGATGGGTGATGATAGTGTCAAGGGTGAGGACTGTCAAAGAACTCTTAGAGATATTGGATTTCAAAGAAGATGTATTTCATATAGTGATAGCGGTAGCAGTACAGGGATCCTGTTAAATGAATGAAATGATATAAGAAATGATAGTAAGTGACCTCTCCTACCACTGTATGGTAGAAGGGGAGTGTAGAACAGAGGAGAAGTCAGCAGTCTTTTATCATACTTCATAGGTACGTGGAATTGATAGGTGAGAGTAGTAGCAAGTAAGTGAGACTTAGCTGTAGTAATATGTAATGGTGCAGCATGTGCTGCAGCACGCATTCTACATGTAATAAAGCTTGCTGTGGGATTAGCAGTGGTAGATGGGAATATACTATGCACCAAATGGAACTAGTTGGCATGGCATGGGCATTCAATGGGCATTGGTTCATGGAACATGTCTCGGTACTGCGGCACGGTAGTCCAGCAAGAGTGCAGTAACCTCGGTAACTGTATATATCAATAGTGTTAGGGTTAGTGGTGGTCACACTATGTGGTATAGGGGCTAGACAACAATGGAAATAGACCTATGCAAGGCCAGTGCTAGCTGGACTGTCACACTGCAGTCCAAGTTGCACAAGTCCATGTAATATTCAAGCTGCCTCATCAATTTGGTGCATACTTGCAACCCCTTGCCTACATTGAATGGTTCACACCGTTCAGAGAGGCAGACCGGACAACAGGTCTGCGTCAAGTCTCACGTTCAACTCGTCACTTGCGTCGGAATGGGGCCGTAGTACATGTTGACGAAATTATCCGTCCATGTCACCTAATACCAAAGATGGGTCAATTGGTCAATCCTATGTGGACAAGCACGAACGTGTATGAGTTGGTGAGTGAATTTTACTTGAATACATTCATTGACCTCAAGACTTTTTGTATGTCCACTATGATTACTTAGAGTAGTACTACAGTGCTCCATAGAATACAATGTGCTACAGAAGTGAATATTGACTACAGTGACTACAGTGACTACAGTGACTATTGTTATGAACTGGGATAGTTCTGAACATGACTGCTGCAAACAAGAGGCTTCTAGAGTTGTGGGTTCGTTACACTAGCTGGACACAGGCCTAGCATAGGATCAAGGTAGGCAATGAAGACAGTTGAGTGCCTGAGAGGACTAGACTGGCTGAGTTGAATACACTTCAACGA
>MU172923.1:666437-713050 GCA_016695475.1 Suillus decipiens | reverse complement strand
ACGACGAGGTGGGATCATCCAGTTCCTCCATCTGATGAGGCCTTGGAGGCCTGCATCATTTGGTGGAACTGGATCTTAAGGCAGAGAGTTTCTGCTTCCTTGTCGAGCACCAGGGAATGTGCTTGGTGGACTCGAATATCCGTCTCACGAAGCCGAATTTTGGCATCTTTTGCCTCCTGCAGGCGCTGATGGTTGACCACAGCTTGGGAGGCCTCATGCTCCTGGGTGGCGCGAAGCCACTCGTATTTTTTCACGTCACGGCTGTGCTCACTTTTGGCTTCCAGCTTGGCGATGTAGCATTGGTGTTTGCCCTCGTGGCGTGACATTGCACCGGAGTGCAAGCTCTCGATTTCGTCCCTCACCTGCTCCACCTGCTGCTCCACATCCGACTTCGCCTTTTTCTTCTTCAAGCTGCCAGTGCTATTTGGGAGCGACATCTGGGGTGTTGGGGACATGTGGTACTCTGACGACGAAGTGGAGTTGCGTGTTGTTGACGAGGGTGTGGATGTGCTGCGCGATATCACCGGCGCAATTTTGCGCTGCCCCCCACGACTCGATGGCTTCTGCACGCCGAATGCTGAACGATTGTTGTAGGTGGACGCTGGAGTCCTTGATGGCATGATGAATGGCACTGGAGGGGAGGGAGGAGGAGAGGGTGATGATAGCAGTTGTCGCTTCTTCCCCACAACTGGGGAAGGGCTACGAGGGCCGTCGTCAAGGATCATGTCGTCGTCGTCATCGTTGCCCCCAACATGGTCCAATGCATCCCCCAAGGGGGAATGCAATGGACCGTAGTTGTTGGCAATGTCATCGTCGTCGTCTGATGGAAGGCCAGGAAGGTGGATGTCAGGCACATAAGGCGGGGAATGTGATGGTACAGGAGGAGGGAGGGGATGCGATGGTATGGGGGGAGAGGAGGGATGCGATGGTATGGGTGGACGGTGAGCAGCTGCTGGCGGGTACATACCGCCAGCGAACGAATGTTCTTGGAGTGCGTGGGGCCCATGTTGGTGGGCAGATGGATCTGAGATGTCGGAAGTTGGCGATGGCCGCTGGCCACAGTACATAGAGGGACCCACCCCACCATGCGGTTGAACGAGTGAGTAGAAGGTACCCGCATGGTCAACACCAGGTCTTGACGAGTGCACCTTTGCAGCCATGGATGGATTCGAGTGCCAGATGGCATCGAGTTCCGTATACCATGGCAGTTCCAACAGCGCAGCATCTTCAACAATCAATCAGCCAACAATGAGAAAAAATGAGACGAAACTCACCCAGCAGGTTTTTTGCTGAAGTCCCCTCAGCTGGCATTACACCAGCGCCCATACTACCGAACGATGCTTTGATTTTTTTGTATTTACTCCTAAGACTACATGAATTTTAGAATTTTTATTGACGGAATAAAAAATTAGGAGACTTACGTTCCGATACGATTGCAGACTGCATCACAGAATTTTTTTGCATTGGCTGCATATGCAGGACCATACTTGACATGATCAGTGAAGATGAGCTTCGCGAGAACACCATATATTTGCCCCTTGTCTGAGCCTGAGGGACCATCATCTGCAGCAGCCATGGCTTTCTTGCCATCAGAATAAAATAAAATTCTACAATCAGCGGGGTGAGTCGTCAGATAGTTCACCAGCGTGTCTGTCAGTGCACGGTCATTGTGCCACTGGATCATGAGCCGAGGTCCAGACTGTCCCAGAGGTATGTTTGGAGTGAGATGAGCTCGATTATTTGATTCTTCGTCCATCGCCCCCAAGTACGATGGTGTGTTGACTTTGAGGCGTGCAGAACGACGGGCACGTTGACGACGGGCAGGAGGCATAGTGGTTTCAAAGTCCGCCGTACGATGCCGGCCTGACCTTGAATCTGGGACATCGGCCGAGTTTCTTGAAAGGCTTTACCCGAGAGTTGAAAGCATTTAGGCGAGGTCTAAGCGAGTTTCAAAATTTATTTTGAGTACCACTATTGAGTTTTTGGCAGGCCTTTTTCGTCACTTTCATCACTAAATTTCATACTTTGACCATTTTCCCACAACAGCGAACCTAGGTAGGTCTGACTCTTACCTTTCCTCTATTCAAACTTGAATCTGATGACTTTCAAGGTGTTCAGTGTCGCCTTGCCTGATCTTTACGAGGCCTCGATTGTAGAACTTCAGGATGGTCTGGTCAAAGGATACTTTACTAGTGTTCAACTTGTCCAGGTAAGACTCTGTTGCTTCAGTTCATATCCGATGCAGTGTCTAACCAATTACAGGCCTACTTTCACAGAATCGAGGAAGTCAACTCAAAGGGTCCTGCATTGCATGCGGTCATCGAGACTAATCCAATAGCCTTATCGCAAGCTGCAGCTCTTGACGATGAACGGAAAGATAAAGGCGACCGTGGGCCATTGCATGGAATACCGTTGTTGTTGAAAGATAACATTGCTACAATGCATGAAGAAGGTGAGATTCTTTGTGTTATATATACATGTCACATTGATAAATCGATATCCGAATAAGGAATGAACACGACCGCAGGTACATCCTGGGCCACTGCTTGCCATTTTTCAAATCAAAACTTTTGGATGTATCCTAGGTTCCCATGCACTACTGGGTTCTGTCGTTCCTCGAGACGCATTTGTTGCCGCAAAATTACGTGAAGCTGGGGCTATATTCATAGGAAAGGCGAACCTCTCCGAGTGGTCTGGTATGAGGGGCGAGTGGGGCCATTTAAAGGGAAAGGTTCCCAATGGCTTATCGGAGCGTGGGGGACAAACTCTTTCCCCCTACTACCCGAATGCACATCCATCTTCTTCGAGCTCCGGCAGTGGCGTTGCGATGGCTATTGGTCTGGCAGCTGGGTCGCTTGGCTCAGAAACACATGGTTCTATTGTCTCTCCGAGTAGCAGGAACAATGTTGTGGGCATCAAGCCTACTGTCGGGCTGGTATCTCGCTCAGGCGGTAAGGTGTCTAGGATGGTTACCAATTTTCTATCTAATGATACACATTAGTTATACCTATTTCCTCTCATCAGGATACCACTGGTCCGATGTGTCGCTCCGTCACTGACGCTGCCCTCTTGTTGAATTTTATGGCTGGGCCTGATCCCCGAGATGAAGTTACTTTACACCAGCCAGGGATAGTCCCAGATTACATGAAAGCGCTCGACAAAAATGCCCTTAAAGGCGCTCGTCTTGGAGTGCCTCGTTCCTTCATCCACAGTATCAAGACAATCAAAGAGGCATTCAACTCATCTCTCGACGTCTTCCGAGTTTTGGGAGCGGAAATTGTCGACCCTGCAGATTTCCCGGATACAGAAGAATTACTGATATCAAAGGCGGAGGAACGGGTACTGGACGTCGACTTCAAAGTTGATCTTAACAAGTACCTATCGGAACTTGTTCACGTTCCGACAGGTGTCAAGACTCTTGCTGCTTTAATAGAATTCAATGAGAAACGCGCAGAACTAGATCTCCCACCACCTTTCTACAAAGATCAATCGCAGTAGGTCGGTTCATATCTCACACACGATATGCTTTTACACAGGATATGTAGATTCATCCAATCGGAGGCCACACAAGTAGATGACGCCTACCTTTCAGCACTAGCCGAAAATTTCGACTTGGGACGCACGAGAGGAATCGACGCCACTCTGGCTCAGTTTGACCTCGATGCGATAATTCTACCGACTGACGGACATGCACCGGGACCCGCAGCGATTGCAGGGTATCCGTTGATTTCAGGCTAGTATTCCTTACTGCAATCTCAACGCTACTCAACGTTTTCCGGTATCTAGTACCCCTCGGATTTCAGCCAGATGACGTTGAATTGCTGCCTGCAACGTCATCCTCAGTTTATACGCAAGCTCCAGGGCTTCCTTTTGGACTTGCTTTTATGGGAACCGCATATAGCGAGTTTGAGCTCATTGGCTATGCGTATGCGTTTGAGCAGGCTACCCACGTGAGACTTCAAAGAAGGGCTTATGACTGTGCAATTCCTAGAACCCAATTAACGGATGTTATGTCTCAGCTCTAAGTATCTTTAGCATTGCGTACTGTCGTATGCATCAAATAGACGATTGCATAGATTCTAGACATCGGCGTGCGTTGCGTGTTTTGCGAGAAACATTCCTTTTGCTGTTTACTTGTACCTTCGTCGCTTCACACGCTAGGGGTCAAAGATAACATCAAGCGCGTTCTTGACGCACGACTCGAGGCGACTGTTGTCACAATTGAGTGAGGAAGCACCTTCAAATTTATGTGAACACTTTCTACTTATCACTTATACAGATGATGTTTTCCCTTCTGCGTTGATCATTCTTTCAACCCTCCCTTCACATAATGCCCACCAACTGCGTTCTCGGAATTGCATCATTATATGCCCTTCTTTGAAGTCTCACGTGAGTAGCCTGCTCAAATGCGTAAGCGTAACTGATGAGCTTGAATTCGCTAT
This sequence comes from Suillus decipiens, assembly GCA_016695475.1. Taxonomy (NCBI): domain Eukaryota; kingdom Fungi; phylum Basidiomycota; class Agaricomycetes; order Boletales; family Suillaceae; genus Suillus; species Suillus decipiens. Next base: position 708,608 of record MU172923.1, on the reverse strand, counting down.
ATGCAGTTCCCATAAAAGCGATTCCAAAAGGAATTCCTGGAGCTTGACTGTGAAGTGGAGATGGCGTCGCAGGCAGTACCTCAACCCCATCTGGCTGAAAGCCAAGGGGCACTAAATATTGAATGGGATAAGTGGCGTAAGCATCACCATACGAAGTGCTTGCCTGAAATCAATGGATATCCGGCGATCGCTGTTGGTTTGGGCTCCAGCACATCGGTGGGTAGAATTATGGCGTCAAGATTAAACTTGGCCAAGGTTGCATCAATTCCCCTCGTGCGTCCCAAGTCAAAATTTTGAGCCAGTGCTGCAAAGTATGCATCATCAACTTGTGTACCTTCCGCCTCTATAAATCTGCATATCTTCTGTGAAAGTATATTGTATGTGATTCATGCTGACATACCGAGACTGATCTGTGTAAAATGGGCTTGGAAGTTCTAGGTCTGGATTGATCTTGTTAAATTCAATCAGATCAGCGAGAGTCTTGACGCCTGTAGGGACTTCGACCAATTCCGATATGTACTTGCTGATACCAACTTTGAAGTCCACAGCCATCACCAGCTTTTCTGCTTTCGATGCCAGTAGTTCCTCTCCATTTGGAAAATCTGCAGGATCGATTATTTCCGCACCTAAAGCTCGAAAGATATCAAGGGAAGAGTTGAATGTCTCCTCGATTGCCTTCATATTGCGGATAAAGGAACGAGGCACTCCAAGACGAGTACCCTTAAGGGCATGTTTGTCGAGCGCTTTCGTGTAGTCTGGGACTATTCCTGGCTGATGCAAAGTCGCTTCATCTCGAGGATCTGGCCCAACGATGAAGGTCAACAGCAAGGCGGCATCGGTTACAGAACGACACATCGGTCCAGGAGTATCTTGATTAGATGAGTAAGGTACCACTAGCATTCGCCGTCATCAAAGGGGTGACTAAAAACTATAACTGGAAGCCGTACCGCCTGAACGAGATACCAGCCCGACAGTGGGCTTGATGCCCACAATATTATTCCTGCTACTTGGAGCTACGATAGAAGCACGAGTTTCTGTGCCAAGGGATCCGGCTGCCAGACCGACAGCCATCGCAACACCACTTCCGGAACTCGAAGCAAATGGGTCAGCGTTTGGATAGTACGGACAACGAGTCTGTCCCCCACGCCCTGAGAATCCACGAGGAAGTGGAATAGACCTCGCACCAGCCCATTCGGACAGGTTTGTTTTGCCTATGAATATAGCTCCAGCCTCACGTAATTTTGCTGCTACAAATGCATCTCGAGGAACCACAGAACCCAGCAGTGCATAGGAACCTAAAAAGGAACCACAAAGATTTAGGATTTACTAGATACGACCAGTAGTGCAGTACGTACCTGCAGTAGTATTCATACCTCATCTGGATCTCAGTCTACTGGTGTTGCATGTGTGTAACGTGGAGTACCTCACCTTCTTCGTACAATGTAGCAATGTTGTCCTTCAACAACAATGGTATTCCATGCAATGGCCCACGACTGCCTTTTTCTTTCCGTTCATCGTCAAGAGCCGCAGCTTGTGTTAAGGCTTTCGGATTAGTTTCTATGACTGCATGTAATGCGGGACCTTTGAGGTTAACTTCTTCAATTCTACTAAGGTAGGCCTACAATCACTCAGTAGTTTAGCCTGTATCAGGTATGTTCTGATGTAGTAACTTACTTCCACAAGCTGAACGCTACTAAACAATCCTTGTACTAGACCATCTTGGAGTTCTGCGATTGAAGCCTCGTAAAGATCAGGCACAGTACTACCACTGAAAGCATTGGAAGTCATGATTACAGGTCCCAGTAATCAGAGAGAGAAGGTGGAAATAAGGGTTGGGCCAAAATTCGTCGCGAGAAGATGGTCACTGATAAAGGTCTGCAATACAAGTGGAAGCGAAGACCCTTTCGTGGACGTAAAATGGACCATCTGAGGTCACCAGTTTCGTAGTTCAGGATTCTGATAAGCCGTATTTTTAAACATTTGATTGTGCGAGCCTGGTGATCATAGAGTCTATCAGCTGACTTACAAGTTGCACATTGCTTTTGAATCGCGCATCGGTGAAGTCGGATGGATGTATATAAATGATCTAACATCAGATTTCTCCGGAGGTCCCTTTCAAAGCATCGGACTAATTTCAGGCTGATGAATCACGGTCTGAGAAGCCGCAGGAGGTTTGTTTGTCTTAAAGTTTAGGTTACGAACTTACATAACAGCAAGAGAATGTGGCGCGCAGAATTATATTCGGCAATATCCGGTATTCTATTTGCGACATAGTAAGGTAGAAAAACGACCAACATCACGTGACAAAGTACACAAAGTGTGACAATACTACAGAAAAGACAAAGGCTCGAAAGATTCATGAAAAAGAGAAAAACTGACTCCTGTGGATCATTGGGGAGGCTATCTGGCACATTTTACAGGAGCTAAAATTGTGATAAAGTAAATGTAGCAAAAGTGTTTGATGTTATACATGTGTGTACCATGAGTACGACGCCGTGACAGTTGCCTGCATAGTCACATTAGGTCACACCAGGTCACAGTTGGTCAGCCCTGCCATGTCCGCGGATTCATCACTCAAATCGAAATGATGCGTGTTCCAAACTCTGCTACAGGATACCGAAAATTCGGACCTTGCGCTAGCCTCTAGGGCGGTCAGATTTTTTGCATCAAATTGACCCTCAAGAAATATCTGCCGGAGTGTCTGCGACCTCTGCTACGAAAGTGCACTATCTTCAGACATGATGTTTTTTCGTTATGTCAAATGTAAAAATGTATGTTGAACAAGTTGTTGATCTTCAGGAACTAATTTAGTAGACTTCACTCTCTACTTTGGTACGCGTATTAGTACTGGTGACCGTTCATAACGTTCATCGGTTTTTACAAGCAAACTGTTGTAACAGAGCGCATGTACCTACAACATCATCATAGAGCAACCCTTGGCACCACAAAGACATTTCCATGATCTTTCTAATCTAGTTTTCATATTATGGGAAACGAGGCCGAAAGACTATCCCCGGGTCTCCCAGGCCAGGTTGGACTGGGGATATCGAGCATTACATAACTTCTCAATTGATTTTGTCGCTACGCTGGCAGGGCCATCGATGATGCTGGCACTGCAGGCCAAATTAATCAAGATTGCCCATAAATACGTGCAGGATATAAAAGCTAAGCCTCGTCCTACAGTGTTCCCCCTTTCTTAACAATGTCATTCGAGATCCCCCTCAGAAGATTGTATATCATTTCGCGCAGAAAATGCGTTTATCCATCCTCGCCGTTGTTGTTGCTTTGACAGCATCTATGTTTGTCAGTGCATGTTCATCCGAGGGAGAAGCTTGTTCTTCAGACGATGATTGTTGCACCGATCCCCCGAACTTGGTTTGTGACGATGGTGACGTGAGTATGAGCAGATCGCTGTGCAACCAGGATTCAATCACATGACTCACCTGCGTGCCTCAGGATGGAACCATGATCTGCGAAGCAGAAGAATTATTCAGGAATTGAGCCTGCAGCCCGAATGGCACGAGACGGTGAATAAATTTTCTGCTTTCGCTTTGGTATTATAATTGATGGTGGAATACCTAGTTCGGAGCCCATCAGTAGAGTTGTATTCGGACGAGCTCGAGCAACGTATATCTTTGAATTTAATGCTTGCATCAACATCGACGCAGAAGAGCTGACAAATGAGTCGGCATCATGTGGTTTCGGACTGCAGCTTGTCTAAAACCTGCGGAACTTAGCCAAATGATTACTACCTCTGAGTATTCCCGTGGGTGAAAGACCCGGAACAATATCACAATGAACCTAAGTATAGTTGAAAAAAGTATATAGTTGTACGGGCCAGTCATGTACTCGTCCCTGTTCAAATCACGTCCTTGATCTGCGTCGTAGGAATTGCTTCAGCACAAGCCCTTCTCTTCAAACGGACTTGCGTAGCCTGCTCAAACGCATAAGCAAAGCCAATAAGATTGAATTCGCTGTATGCGGTGCCTATAAAGGCTATCCCGAACGGAAGGCCCGGAGCTTGTGTGTGCAGTGGTGCAGCAGGAATCGGCAATACCTCAATGTTATCTGGCTGGAAACCCAGCGGAACTAAACATTTGATTTAGGTAAAGGAACTGTCGTAAAAATGGCGATTCGCACCTGAGATTATGGGGTATCCGGAAATTGCTGCAGGTTTTGAGGCGGTCCCTATAAAAATTTGAGATCCCAAAATCGCAAGTATATAATCGACGTACCATCAGTAGGAAGAATGATTGCGTCCAATTTGAATTTTTGGAGAGTCGCATCAATGCCTCGTTTCCGGCCTAAGTCGAAATCTTCAGCTAAGGCTGCATAATACGCATCGTTCTTTTCCGTTGCTTCGGCAGCAATGAACCTTGTATCAGAGTGAGCAACTCCATAGTACCACCAGCTCGTGAACCCACCTAGATTGATCGTCGTGGTATGGTGGTATAAGCTCTAAATCCGCATGGGTAATGTTGAATTCGATCAAATCTGCGAGGTTCTTTACGCCAGTAGGAACCTCGAGTAAACCCGAAATATACTCGGTCAGATCAACCTTGAAGTCTGTCTGGAGCACGAGCGTCTCCGCTTGCGACTCCTTCATTTCCTTGGCAGAAGGAAAATCTGCCGGATCTACTATCTCCGCGCCGAGTGCTCGGAAGGTATCTAAAGAAGCATTGAAAGCTTCCAGAACTGTTTCACTGTCGGGCAGAAACATCCGCGGCACTCCCAATCGCTTGCCTTTCAGAGCATTCAGATCGAGCGCTTTCATATAGTCAGGAAGAACACCAGGTTGCTGCAACGTGACTGCGTCTCGAGGATCTGGTCCTGCTATAACGGAGAGCAAAAGGGCTGCATCTGTAACAGACCGACACATGGGCCCAGTCGTGTCTTGATGCGATGAAATAGGTATCACTAAAGAGACTCAACCAACTGTCAGGGTAGGATTGAAAAAGTAAATACCTCCAGCTCGAGAAACCAGCCCTACAGTGGGCTTAATGCCTACCACATTGTTCTTGCTGCTTGGCGAAACAATAGAACCATCCGTCTCTGAGCCCAGAGAGCCAGCAGCAAGACCGATGGCCATCGCAACCCCACTTCCAGAGCTCGATCCAGATGCATCTCCATTCGGGTAATAGGGGCAAAGGGTCTGGCCTCCACGGCCTGAGAAGCCGTTTGGAACTTTGCCGCGATAGTTTGCCCATTCAGAGAGGTTCGCCTTTCCGAGAAGGATGGCACCGGCCTCACGGAGCTTTGCAGCGACAAATGCATCCCTCGGAACGACGGAGCCGAGGAGAGCATAGGAACCTAATTTTGCCAAATATTCAACCTAGAACTAGACGTTCTTGGATATCATACCAGCGGTAGTATTCATCCCTTCAGCAGAATCAGCGTACTGAACACGCCTCGTCGACAATTACGTACCCTCTTCATGCAGTGTAGCAATGTTGTCTTTCAGTAGCAAAGGGATGCCGTGTAGTGGGCCCCTGCTACCTTTAGACTTGCGCTCGGCATCAAGTTTTTCGGCCTGGGATAGAGCATTCGGATTCGTCTCGATGACTGCATGGAGAGCTGCGCCCTTCAGATTGACTTCATCGATCCTTGCAAGATAAGCCTGTATTTGCGTGAATCATCATGAAATAAACCAATTAGTTGATAGTAACTTACCTTGACGAGATCAACGCTCGTAAAGTGCCTCAGCTCAAGACCCTTTTGAAGGACGAGAATTCCAGATTCATATAGATCAGGGAACACGTTCTCCGAAAGCACATCATGCTTGGGTATGTCTCCGGACATTATGCACAGCAGACACCAAGAGATCTAAAGAGGTAACGAATAAGTTGGGGTCAGAGACGCAGTCACGGTTCTGTGATATATTGTCCGTTGATAAACGACTCGGACTTCCGAGTCTCTACCGCAATTATAGCCCTGGGCGTGGGACTGGAGATAAATCTGACTTCGGAGTCCTAGAGTCACGAGTGCGAGATAGGCTTCGGCGCGGCATTCAGCGCCGAGACCAGAAGTTTCATAAGGGCATTGCTAGCCCGAGTTGCTCGTCACTTCCAAGAGTCCGGGACCGTATTTGATTAATCTAGAGACTAGTGGGACGACTGCAGCAGTGCTGAACCCTTGTTTGGCCTGGTACGCCAGTCAAACACACTATTGATGCGTATGTTTAGTATCCCCGGCTTGCGCCAACCTCGAGTCGATCTTTTGATTATGCTACGACTACCGCGGAAGAAGTGCGCGTCGTCTAGCATGCCTATATCCGATGGACGGCCAATGAATAGAAGATCGAGGTATACTTAGGACATCTGGCTGTGTGGTTCGGACAACACGAAAACATGTTATTTTGCTTGGCATGTGAGCTACGGATCCTCGACAGACGGCGAGCCGATGATAATGGTATGTTCATGGAATAAGGACTAAATGATAGTAAAAAATAAAAGGATCGAAAGGATAAAAAAGTATAAGCAAAGCAAAGTTCGAAAGCACGTCCAGTGTGTACATAAAAGTAAAAGCCGTCTGTCAGTCTTCTTTTGCCTCGAGTTACGTAAGTCCAATCATAAATAAACACGTAGACAACGTGGTATATCATCAAGGCTCATGCCAGTGGACTGACCAGTCCATTGAGATTTGTTCATGAATTAGCGTGGGTGAAGGTATAAGCTATTTCCGGCCAGAGTAGTCCGTCCACCCCGGCGTTATTTTGGCGCAGGAAATGAAATATTATTTATGTTTATGCTATGGAGTGGAACAGCCGAGAGGTGGGCTGTGGCGAGCGGGATGAGGATGCAGTAGATAATTTCCGTGGACGGTTTGGATTAGGGCGACGAAAAGTCTAAATTGCGCAAGGTGTCAGTGATCGTCACTACCACATGAAAAAGCGCTGCATACGTGTCGTGACATGATCAACTTTGCCATGGAGAGAGGAGCGGGGTCTTGGTACACGGCCGGTGCTATAATGTAATAGATTAGTATTGCGACACAAAGACGATAGAAATTCCTAGCTCACGTGGTGGCTGGAACTGAGGACCTGGTCGACACAATTGCCAATTGCCGGGGAGAGATTCAGAACGTTTATGTGACAGTCCTACACCTGCTCCAGTGCCAACTTCAGGTGATGGTTTCTCCGGGATAGTCAATGAAAAGGGTAGTGATGCTGGGAGAACATGCTGCAAAGACCGATTCCATGTGTTGGTTAGCGACAACAAAGAGGACCAAGTAGGGGTCTTCTTGTCGGACGCTGTTGATAGAGAATGACAAGACCAGAGGCGCATAAAGGAATACAATATGCGTGCAAGCAACAGGCAAACGAAAGATACAACGCAGGCAAGCATGACAGCGGCAACGCTGGGAAACTTTGTGGGTACAAGGACGCTCATGACGAAAAGCAGTCAAGGGAGTACACCCCACTTGTTAAAGCAGAAGTACGGAGATTGAGACCACGAAGAAAGAGAGAAGAAAAGGACGCCCAGTGCAAGGCACAAAGTACTGGCTGGCTAACACAGCGATATCCAACATGGAAATTCTAGTTTCTTATATTAATATTTACTTTTAGAACGGACGTAATTCATTTCGGAAATATAAATCCAGTTTGTATTCCCACGGCATCTTGTTCGTTTCCTCCATCGATCGACATTAACGCCTGCAGGGTACACTGTCTTATCATCTCATATCACGTCGCCGCCGCGACACGTTTATAGATCACGATGTAGCCCTGACGTCTAGTTTCCCTTTCGTCCGCTATTACTTAGGGCCGCCACTGGATCATGAGAATGGTCATATTTAGTAGTGGTGTCTGAATGGGAAATCAGAACATCCAGACTGGTCCGTAACCTCCTCGCGAGAATTTCGAAATACGGAATGGACACGATGAATCACGAACAGATACAAGGCGACACGCGACGTAGAACTTGAAATGAGAAAATGTCATAGGGTTCGGGGGTTGGACGTCACTCAATTGCATTTGTCCGATGACGACGATCACCCCACGAACCTAACCTAAAAGCTGAGTTCTTCGCGCATTAACAAGGCCCTCAAGCGCGCTTTAATCTCTTTTAGATCGTGAGCGAGAAGCCTCATAACGCTCAGAGGGTGGCTCATGTAAGGCTAGGTGCATGCTTCGAATGCGTGCTCCGAGTGGTGATAGGTTTCCTGGCGCCCGTTAAAATGCAAGATTGATTCATTATTAATGAGGTCGCATACCGGCCGCAACTCAAAACCCTCGTGTTGTCCACCATCCTTCCGGACACCACGTTGTTCGCCGTCATCGTCCAACTTAAACGAGGGCCCGACTTTCTGCGCAATTTCATTGTTATACACCAACCTCATGCCATCATGGAGGTTGGCAAAGCTGCAAATTACGCTTAGGAACCCCCGCCTGCGGTAGAACAGCACACGTACCCTGTGGCAAAAATGACTACGTCGGTTTGAAGCTCCATTCCACCTTTTAATGCCAGGCCATGAGTAATAAAGTTACTAACCGAATCAGCTTGATGCTACCATTCAGAAGGCTATCGCTTGCACCACTTGCAGTGTCCGCTGGGAGATATGTAATTCTTTCTGCCGCACACGAAAACGTACTGATATTTCCCCCGCGTTCATAAACCAAGGCACTGGGACAGACTTCCTCAGGGGCCAGTTTCGTCACGCTTGAACCCCTCAAGCAAAGTCCCTCATTACATCAAATATCGTGGAAGCATGTGATGTTGTCAAAGGATGAAGTATGACTCACCTGTCAGTTGTGTATAGATCCGGCACGGTATCACGCGGAATGGGATCATCACATCGAATTGATTATTTATGCGGCTAGCGATGTTATCGAAATCCTCACGCACCTACAACAACAACCACCTTCTAACCAACACAACCAATGCCAGACTTGTATTCCGATGAATTAATCACCTATGGGAATCGGGAGATGCTACCGTCGTGGCCAGAACAATGTGCTCAACCTTCGACCGATAGTCAATAGCTAGATCCCAAGATTTTGTGGCGTTATGCCAGCTTGTTCCTACTAAATGATGGCTAGATGTTCAGGCCCGGGAAGTGAGCATAGCCTTCAAACCAGTCGCCAAGCTGAATAAAAATGGAATGAACTTTGGAGAAAGCTTGCTGGGAGACTCACTCTAGAGGCAGGGCTAAAACATGGGAAAGTGAAGGGGAATATACATATCAAATGAGTGAGAATAAGTTGGCGACTCAGAACATTGCTTCAAATAAAACGTCTGATTAAAATTAGGTCGAATGAGATCGATAATGAAGAAAAAAATCATTGTCTCCCACCTGCGCATGATGCTCGATCACTAAGGTAGACACACTCATTGCATGAAATGTGCAGCGACATGCGAGTCTGGCTAGCTCCAATAATAAGCATCTCCGAGTCCGAGTCGCCACTAGTAGGAAGATCTAACTCATCTCTTCGTCTCTCTTCCCATATTCCGTTGAAAGTTGTACAGCTGCGAAAGATGCTGGCCTTGAAGGAATACCAACGTACATCAACAGATATGCATACAGGGGGCAATACGTTTGAACCAGTACTTGGGCGGGAAATACTTTCAGCGTATCAAGATATGTGAACAGAGCCATGTGCCTTCCAGGTCGCTTCGGGACCCGGGCCGCTTGTGATAACCTGCCACCTCTCCCGTGAAGTGTCTCGATTCTCGGAGGTGACAGAAAGTTCAGTATTGCCGAGTGTCTAGAAGCGGTACGACGTGAGCAGGTGCTTTGCATGCCTCCTCGCTCAATTAGAGGAGGCCAGTCGCCTCGAGTCGTGCGTCAAGAAAGTGCCTGATATTATTTTTGCCTCTGAATATCTCAAGCTCTCCTTCGTGGAAGAGCCTCGAGGTCGACAGCTGAAGCTATGTAACTCGTGTGAGTGACGCGTTGACAAAGGCACCGAACCTTTTGTTTGCTTCTTTTAAAGGAGAAGCTTTGGTGGCGCCCAGGAAATCAAGAGCTGGCAGAGGAGAGAGATCCGGAACGGTCTTCATCGTAGGAAAGTGCCAGCAACCAATCCAAAAGCAAGCTCCAATATAGAGGTATACCAGTTCGGAGTCCCGCATACATATCTGGACTTATCCCCAGACTACAATAACCCCATAGGGAATCAGTGAGAGCACAAAGCTGATGAACAAAGCTAATCGACACCACATGGATGTAAGTGCGTGCTAGCACAACCATTAACACGTGACACCGATTGTGGAAACTGTGCTCCCGTGTTAGATCGCAATAGCTCGAACAATTCAACCACAACCAAATAACATACAGCCTCAGGCCTCAGTATTCGGGACTCAGTCATGGCACTACAAGTCAATTTCTTACTAGCCTCAAATATTCGTGCGTTGCAAACCATCGCAAGCCTGCCGCACAGGGTGGTCTTGTTACTAATGGGGAGCATTGCAAGTTGCAACTAAAATACAGTTGCGCATCCAATTCACCTGGCCGATGAATTATCACCACCGTCCTAGGTTTTCTCCCTCCTCTCTATTTACTAGGGTCTAACCACAACGACTACCCGATACTCTTTCGACAGAGCAGCCCAGCTGAATATCCATCACGATATCTGTAAATCGGGCGGCTTCGAGCTAAGTCCGGTAACCGCATCCCATCCACGAGTCTACATCATTTAGTTTCATTTACAATTTATATCATTAGCACAAAAAACAGGTGAATGTGATTGCATGCCTTGTCGATATTGCCGAATCATCTGTTTTCAACGGGAGGCAAGGATAACGCGACGGGTAGCAGATGGCATTGAATTCAAGGATTTTCTTTCACCTTGAGGATGCGGTTACTGACTTCTTTGTTTTCGGTACTGCCAGATGCAGGTCATATGATGCGGTATCAGGTATCATATCATCGTTATGAGCGAGGGCGTTCAAATTATGTACATTGAGGCTTCCGAGTCGAACAATGACGTCGCTTGGATTCCTGTAGACAGTGAAACGAATGTTTCTCGTAAAACACGCAGCGTATATCGGTGTCCTGAATGCATGCATTCAAGATAACTCATTAAATAATTTATTTGATGCATACGGCAGTACGCAATGTTGAAGCTACGTTTACAGCTAGGACTTCATGATAATGTCTGTCAATTGGGTTCTAGGAATTGCACCATCATAGGCCCTTCTCTTAAGTCTCACGTGGGTAGCCTGCTCAAACGCGTACGCATAACCAATGAGCTTAAACTCGCTATATCCAGTTCCCATAAAAGCAATTCCAAAAGGAAGTCCTGGGGCTTGCGTATAAACCGAGGATGGTGTCGTAGGCAGTAATTCAACGTCATCTGGCCAAAATCCGAGGGGCACTAGATATCGGATAACAATGAGCATCAAATATTGAGATCGCAGTAAGAAATACTAGCCTGAGATCAACGGATACCCTGCGATTGCTGTGACTTTCCACGCCAGTGCGTCAGTCGGTAGAATTATAGCATCGAGGTTGAACTGGGTGAGGGTGGCGTCAATTCCTCTCGTGCGTCCCAAGTCGAAATCTTCGGCTAGTGCTGAAAGGTAGGCATCGTCCACTTGCGTGGCTTCCGATTGGATGAATCTAGATACCCTGTGTAAAAACATATCGCGTACGAGATATGAGCGGACCTACTGCGATTGATCTTTGTAGAATGGTGGTGGGAGATCTAGTTCTGCGCGTCTCTCGTTGAATTCTATTAAAGCAGCGAGAGTCTTGACACCTGTCGGAACGTCGACAAGTTCCGATAGATACTTATTAAGATCAACTTTGAAGTCCACGTCCAGTACCAGCTTCTCTGCCTTCGATACCAGTAATTCCTCTGTATCTGGGAAATCTGCAGGGTCGACAATTTCCGCTCCCAAAGCTCGGAAGACGTCGAGAGATGAGTTGAACGCCTCTTCAATTATCTTGATATTGCGGATGAAGGAACGAGGCACTCCAAGACGAGCGCCTTTAAGGGCATTTTTGTCGAGCGCTTTCATATAATCTGGGACTATTCCTGGCTGGTGTAAAGTAACTTCATCTCGAGGATCAGGTCCAGCCATCAAATTCAACAAGAGGGCAGCGTCAGTGACGGAGCGACACATCGGACCAGTAGTATCCTGGTGAGAGGAGATAGGTATAACTAATTTGTATCGTTAGATAGAGAATCAGTGGCTATCCTAGAAACCTCACCACCTGAGCGAGATACCAGCCCGATGGTGGGCTTGATGCCCACAACATTGTTTCTGCTACTTGGATAGACAATAGAGCCATGTGTTTCTGAGCCAAGTGACCCAGCTGCTAGACCAATGGCCGTCGCAACGCCACTTCCGGAGCTTGAAGAAGATGGATGTGCATTCGGGTAGTAGGGGGAAAGAGTTTGTCCCCCACGCTCCGACAAGCCATTGGGGACCTTTCCCTTTAGTTGACCCCACGCACCCCTCATACCAGACCACTCGGAGAGGTTCGCCTTTCCTATGAATATAGCCCCAGCTTCACGTAATTTTGCGGCAACAAATGCGTCTCGAGGAACGACAGAACCCAGCAGCGCATAAGAACCTAGGATACACCCAAAAGCTATTATCTGCAAAATGGCAGGCAGTAACACATGATGTACCTGCGGTCGTGTTCATTCCTTATTCGGATATCGATTTATCAGTGTGACATGTATATATTACACAAAGAATCTCACCCTCTTCATGCATTGTAGCAAGGTTATCTTTCAACAACAACGGTATTCCATGCAATGGCCCACGGCCGCCTTTATCTTTCCGTTCATCGTCAAGAGCTGCAGCTTGCGATAAGGCTATTGGATTAGTCTCGATGACCGCATGTAATGCAGGACCCTTTGAGTTGACTTCCTCGATTCTGTCAAAGTAGGTCTGTAATTGATTAGACACTGCATCGGATATGTACTGAAGCAACAGAGTCTACCTTGACAAGTTGAACACTGGTGAAGTGTCCTTTGACTAGACCATCTTGAAGTTCTACAATCGAGGCCTCGTAAAGGTCAGGCAAAGCGACAGACGACTTTGAAGTCATCAGATTCAAGTAGAAGCAAGGTAACAGACCCAAGTTCGCTATTGCGGAAGATGGTGAAAGATAAGAGCGTGTATTGCTAGTGCCTGGGAGCTGAAACCCATTGAAGCATGCTAACCACGTCTGGCTGAAGTCACGAGCTTTACAGTAAAGCATATTTCGGGCATTGACCCCACTATATTGATCAGTTGACCTGCGGCAACAGTGATAGTACATATGCACCTGTCCATTGTGGGCCTGCATCAAGTAAAATATCAGTGACTTTATTCTGAGGACTGCTAGTTGCACCAGTGAAGCTTGAAGGACGAACCACCCTTCAAGATCTATGTGAAAGTAAGCCAGGTTTGAGCTCTGCATTTTGAAAATAAGTCAGATTGAGGTTGTGAACCTATAGGTTTGAAATTTGAAGAGTCGTCGAAACATATAAACATGACACGTACTTTATTGTTCAAACTCAACTCTCGTACAAGGCCTGTAGCATCGTCATCCTCCACACACCGTGGTCAAGTTCGTGTATCACTGCACCAACATGACATACTTAGTGCTTACTGGTTGGATCTTCCAGAATTACTACAATCATATCAGCCATCGTATGATATCACAGTGACAGTTCTCGAAACTGCCAGAAACAACTGTTGGTCACTCTTACAGCACCCGATCTGTTATAACCCCTCGTCAACTCGTGACTTGCATCTCCTTGAATTCGTTTGTTAACCATTAAGCGCGACATGTCTGAAACACCTGCAGAGCGCCCTATCGCTTATTTTGATATCACCATCGGTGGCAAGCCCACTGGGCGTATCGTATTCTCTCTATATGCGGACTTGGTACCCAAGACAGCTGAAAATTTCCGTGAGTTCTTAGATACTTGGTCTATTGTGTCGCAGAGTTTTAATGTTTCCAGGTGCACTATGTACCGGTGAAAAGGGTCTTGGAAAGTCTGGCAAACCTCTTTGTTTTGCTGGATCTGGCTTTCACCGCGTAATCAAGGGGTAGGAGCTTTCACCTCATATCACGATGAGGGCTAATGCAATGGATTAGGTTCATGTGTCAGGGTGGTGACTTCACGGCGGGCAATGGTGCGTCCTGGAATTATATCCAGATGTTATAAGCTGATCATCTACATAGGCACCGGCGGGGAATCAATTTACGGGGAGAAATTTGAAGACGAGGCGTTCCCCGTCAATCACACGAAACCTTTCTTACTGTCCATGGTAGAATACCCCCCCAGTTCTTATTCAGGAATGTGGTTTTAATCGACTCCCCAGGCCAATGCAGGAAAAGATACCAATGGCTCGCAATTCTTCATTACCGTGAACCAAACACCCCATCTTGATGGTAAACACGTCGTTTTCGGTGAAGTGATCAAGGGCAAGTCAGTAGGTATGATATCAACGCCTGTATTCCTTTCTTCATGAATTGCTCACCATGCCATGCATAGTCCGCACAATTGAAAATTTCCCTACCGCGTCCGGAGATGTTCCTACCTCCCCTATCATTATATCTGCTTGTGGTGTTCTCTCGTCGGACGACCCTTCCCTCGTGGCTTCCGAGACAACTGTTGGTGACGGCTACGAGGACTACCCCGAAGACGACGATTCCGATGTGCAGAACCCCGAAGTTGCGTTGGATATTGCGCGTAAAATACGCGAGCTCGGTAACAAGCTCTTCAAGGAGGGGCAAATAGAACTCGCACTCAAAACGTACCTTAGTGAGTAATCCTGCAAACATTTCTCGCTAGCATTATTAACAAGATTTCAGAATCGATAAGGTACCTAGATGTGCATCCCGTATTGCCGGAAAGCTCCCCACAGGAGCTCAAGGACTCTTATGAATCGCTTCTTGCTCCCCTTTTATTAAACTCGGCACTCGCCGCGCTACGCACACAACCAGCAGCTACAGAAACTACAGTGAAGAATGCCACGCGAGCTTTGGAACGTCTGCAGCTGAGCAACCCAGATAAAGCCAAGGCCCTTTATCGTAGGGCGTCAGCGCACATAATTTTGAAGCAGGAAGATGAAGCTGAAGCGGATCTTGTTGCTGCAAGTCAGCTTGCACCTGAAGACCCGGCGATCCTGAGTGAGCTCTCAAAAGTGAGACAGAAGAAGAAGGAAAAAAGGGAGAGGGAGAAGAAGTCATACAAGAAGCTGTTCGCATAGACTGATCTTCAGATTCGGCATTATTGATGTGATCATTAGAAGAATACCAGTTGACTACATGGTTTACTGTAATTATTTTTGCTGAATTCTAAGCATTGTCACTCGTCTATGCGTTCGACCTTGATTCGACCTATGCATTATGCGCTTTATTGGCACGAACTCTGCAATCTCGTTACCTATCTTGCTACTTCCTGGTACTGTATAGTGATTCACCTTTGAACACTCAGCCACGCTTACCTAACAACTCCGTATGGTATTAGTAGCGGTCTTCCTGTGTTTGCTTATCCTCAGCGTTTGTTCTACTCTCGCTGAGGTATGTTACTGTCTTGTTTCTCGTTTACTCGTACTTACTAGAGCTTAGTCTGACTTGCTCTAGGTAATCAATATAGCGTTTGTTCTACTCTCGCTGAGTCTAACCTTTACGCTTCACACGTATTTACGGCTGTCTCGCAATACATGTTGATGTAATTAGATATGAAGTTGAGCAACAAGTACCTGTGTTGTTCGTCAGTAGATGTAGATATTGGCATTAGACTCCATACCCCCACAAATAGCCGCCGGCATCGGGTGCAATTATGTCCGAATAAGCTGAGGCCCTAGTTGAAGAATAAACTGACCGGCAGAACACCATTCAGAATCCAGCTTGCTATTCCGAGTTTTCCAATTGCGGTACATTATGACGAATGCACGCCATGTCATCATTGTTATCCAGTGGGTAATAAAGTTTGTTATCAAGCACTACTTACTAACGCCCGTCCGCCGTATCATCACTGGCACGAATGATCGCGCGATCTTATCAAGCAATTTCAATCTGTTTCGTGCTTATATATTGTAGTTAGCAATGCGGGAAGAGTCAAAAGACCTCCAACCGCTGTCACCTCCATAATTTCTCTTTCATGTCGGTACCACAGAAAGCTCTTTTTCTTTCCAAAAAGCAGGGCAACTTCGAGATTGGGTCTCGCAGCATCCCCAGTCCCGGGGCTGGGCAGCTCCTGGTCAAGATTCAATCTGCTGCTCTGAACCCGGTTGACTACAAGATCAAGGACTACGGGGTGTTCGTGACCCATTACCCTGCCATTCTGGGGGTGGATATTGCTGGTACTGTCGAGGAACTAGGGGAAGGTGTTGACAGTTTTCGCAAAGGCGATAGAGTGTTAGAAATTTCGTTTCCTCGGGTGTTGTATAGGCTCAATCCTCGTTTACAGCTTGGCGCATGGAAAATTCACGAACGACTTTGCTGCGTTTCAGCAGTATACCTTGACTGATGCGAGCTCCACAGCGAAGGTGAGTTATGAGAACGTTCATTTACTAGATCGTCAGCTGAATTTCCATTCCAGATTCCTCCAAATGAGTCTTTCGACAGCGCAGCTACTGTTCCTTTGGGGTTAGATACTGCGCTGGTGGGCTTGTACGGAAATCAATTTGGAGCTGGGATAACTCCTCCTTGGATGAAGGGTGTCGGCAAATCAAATACACCTATTGTCATCTTCGGTGGTTCTTCCTCTGTGGGCTTATACAGTAAGCGAAACAGAGCTCACTTCAACGGCAGACTCGGGCTTACAGTATTACAGCTATCCAATTCGCTCGTCTGTCAGGATTTTATCCTGTCATCACTACAGCCTCTCCGAGCAACGAAGACCTTGTCAGGGACTACGGCGCAACCCATTTTTTTGATCGCAACCTTTCCGACGAACAACTGAAGACGGCCATCAGCAAAGTTACTGATGATCCTATCAGAATTGTTTATGACGCCATCTCGTCACCAGAAACACAGTCTGTTGCATGGGAATTACTTGCAAATGAGGGCACCCTCGTATTAACCCGGACTTCTGCATTAGTCAAGGAAGACGATGGCAAGGGGCGCAAGGTCATCCAGACCTTAGGGAGCCCAGGCATCCCTCAAAATAAAGAGCTGTGCCGCAGCTCCTGGGGTATGGTCGAAACGTGGCTCTCAGAGGGTACTATAAAGGTTTGTTCTGCGACCACTGTTCTGGATCTATGTCTTACAGTTGTGTAGCCGAACAAGTATGAAGTGCTCCCGAATGGTCTAGAAGGCATAATTGAAGGACTGGAGAGGATGAAATTGGGACAGGTGTCTGGAACGAAGTTGGTTGCTCACCCTCAAGAAACACAGTAAATGCAGGGTTGTCAACTTATTCCGCGATGCTGTCTATCACCGTGTTCGTATCGGGCGCAATGATAACATGCCATTGATATTTTGTAATTCAATAGACATCATGATTACAAGTGTGAAGTACTGGGTGATGTCGCGAGGAGAGCTCTTGTTTAGGGCAAGGTAAAAAGTAGCGTGGATGCTTTGCTTGTAAGTTTAAAGGTACCAAGCACAAAATCCGTAGTCATGTGAAGGAAGAAATTGCAAAAAGAAGCTGCCGACTTGAAAGGAAGCAGCTTGCACTTGGGAGTGCAAGGATCGTGCGAATATAACCTGTACACTCCCTTCGGATGCGTCTATGATCCGATCCAACAAACAACATAAACCATGCCAAGACGCTACCGTAGGCTTCGAGCCCTTGTTCCACCTTGGTAAACAGCGATTGCGATAACTCGTATGGGACTTTTGGCTGAGCACCACCGTAAAATGCTCGACAAAAGTGACCGTAGCAATGGGCTATGCCCTTGTATTACAACATCGTGTGGTCCAGTCTGATCTGCACAATGTGTTTAATGCTCTAGAAAAGACTCGGAACATATCTACTTACCGATTCTGGGTTGATTCTAGGTCAGTCAGAGGCTCAGAGCCGCACACTGGCACAAGGGTGGGTGGCTTGTCTGGGCCTCATCGAACCGACGTCATGTACCAGCGATGACGATATGCAACTTGAATTCAGTCCAATGGCGATGGGGTCTCCTTATAAATGACTCTTTCCCAGTACATTCAACATTCGAGCATCTTGCAACTATCATCATGTCAAACATTCCAAAGACACAAATCGCTGCAGTTGTACCATACCGTGGAGCTGCTCTTGAAATACAGAACGATCACCCGGTCAAGCAACCTTCTGAGCTTGCCCCGGGCGAGTGTCTCGTTAAATTGTTCTGTACTGGAGTTTGCCATTCGGACTTGCATGTCAGCAAAGATGATTGGCCACTTCACGCCAATACACCTCTTGTTGGTGGGCATGAAGGTGTAGAGGAGGTCGTTGCCATTGGGGAAAACACCGGCAGATGTCCCGTGAAGATTGGTGATCGCTTCGGTATCAAGTTAATTGCGTACTCTTGCCTGAACTGCGAGCAATGCCGCAATGGACGAGAGCAAAGCAAGTTAAACATTTGAATTTTTGGATATGATGCTCAATTTTACGTTCAGACTGTCCCAAGGCGAAATTAAGTGACATAACCATTGATGGCACATTCGCACAGTACACAGTATGTCAACTTCCAGGTATTCTAATGTGTCGCTAACTTTGTAAGGTTTCCTACGTACATCATGTTACACCCATTCCAAAAAATATAGACAGTAACGCCGCAGCTTCGATATTTTGTGCGGTAAGTTTATAGCCTTTCCAATCGATTGTAATTCACTCACATGCTACGTTAAGGGAGTTACTGTATATAGAGCTCTCAAATACAGCCATGCAAAGATTGGCGAATGGGTTGTTTTACCTGGTGCAGGCGGTGGCCTTGGACACTTGGGTCTGTCTCATTACTGCAGTCGATATCTATGATCCGACCGCTGATTTCTCGAATAGCAATTCAATACGCTGTGGCTATGGGCTTCCGTGTCGTGGCAATAGGTATCTCGCTCCACTCATACTTGAGAGGAGACTGATATCACTGCGTTCAGATACAGGCCTCGAGAAGAAGAAACTGTGCCTGGAGCTTGGAGCCGAAAAATGAATTGATTTCAAGGAGGTAAAAGACATTGTTCAGGCTGCGCGAGAAGCTTGTGATGGCGAGGGAGCGCATTGTGCTATTGTTACCGCCGCAAGTGCATCTGGTTATACGCAAGCTGTTGAATACCTTCGACCTGGAGGAACCCTGATGGCATTAGGGCTACCGGGTGAAGCAAAGCTCGAGGCATCCATCTTTTTCATCGTATTTAAGGTAGGTTCTGCGAAGAAAGGTCTGAGTTTGGTTTGTTCAAGAATTGTCGCAGAGCATTAACATCATTGGTTCATGTGTTGGTAATCGTCAAGATGTCATCGAGGCTCTGGATATCGCATCAAGAGGTAGGGTCGTAGTGAGGTATGAGTGCAAGGGTCTCTCCGAGCTCAAGAAGTGAGTAGTTCCCAATGGTGCAGACATACAACTGACATGACCCATAGGGCCTATAACGCACTCGAGCAAGGGAAAGTGGCGGAGAGAGTCGTCTTGGAGATGTCACACTGAAAACCTAGTGTGGTCGCGAGGGTCAAAGCCAAGCCAAGCGTATACTGTACTTCAGGTTGCCCGCATATCCAAATCGGTGCATTTTAGTTTTCTCATTAAGCCCTCCATCTGAACACCAGTGAAAGCAGGTTGGTCTAAACAGTCATCGACATTTCATGTTACTAGGGGTTGGCGTTGCCAACATGGACCTTGTTCGGTGATTTACGGATTTTTATTATTTGTTGCGAGTGTAGCCGAGTTTCATCATTTGCATCTATAACCTTGCTTATTCACAAATACAATGTTTGACGGTTACAATTTTTTGTTGGTTAGTTTCCACCTCAGATCCTGATGTTCACGTGTTGAGATATCAATCTTCCATGAATGATTTGGAGTCTAATAGGCCATGGGAAACTAACTTAGAGCTGTCCGAGCTCTCCTCAGTTCCCCTATTGTGGTGCGTCGCAATGTCTCCGAGCATGACTACAACTCTCTGTAAGACTGGACTTTGGACACCGGGACCAACTTGACATCGTCGTTGAGCAGGGCAAAGTAGAATATACCAAAGCGAATATGATTTTGCTGATCCACCGAGGGCCGGTACAACACGGTGGATTGTACCCGCTGCTAATGATAGAAGTCCATCGTATCATATATAATTCCGTCGTGATGTCGTGCGGTGAGACATAGAACCTTATAAAACATCATGACCCTTACGAGCGCGATACCATCATAACGAACCCAACTCCAGACAGGCTGTCTCCAAAAAATCGCAACACTTGCATGGTCATCTAGTAATGATGCTAATCAGCATAGTGTTTGCTTCATGAAGAACGGTAGTACTAACATATTGTTTGCTTTATTTCTTCTTATTCGGGTTGTGAGAAGCTAAACCATATAAAGTTGCGAAGACTAAAAATTCAAGGAAGTGCTTACTACGTGGGGAACCTAGGTATTCGATAGGTCAGTAACGGCACGAAATGGAAGTTTATTCACCATGACCGTACGACCTATTAACAGCAATAGCCTGTGTCATAATTATTGACCAGTCAGTGTGCCTCCCAGTAGCTCGAGGTTGTGTGTGATAAGCCTGTGAGGACTATCAGTTGCGCAACAAATTGAATTTTTGTATCCAGTGTTTTAGTATGAAATTCAACATAATGAATAGGTTGTACTTGCAATTTCAGATGGATGTCCTCTGGGTATTCTCACATAGAAATTGATTCTTAGAAATGAGGGCTTGTCGATTGAACAATGATTTTTTTGCTTACTGACATGCTGTGTAAGGACTGCCATCTATAACCTGAATTTAATTGGTTCGCGTGAATTAAATATTCGTTCGTGTGCTACTGGTAGGTGGGACACAACGCACAGTATACTTCCAGAATCTAAATTTTTCGAGCTGGGAAACCCGGTGTGTGGCTTTGAAGGAGCGGAGGGCAAAACCGGGTTAGCACGCATGCCAGGCTAGCTGAGTAAGTAGAGGTCTCTAGACAGACCTCCTTCGATGGGACTCCTGCTAGTACATGTCCGACGACTACTAGATCACGTGAAAGTGAAGATGTCCTGTAACTGTGTAGGTACTTATGCCTGTCCCCAGGATAGTCATCGATTCATCACTGCGACCGTTCCATGTTTAAGTTGGACGATGTGTGTGTGGACAAATATATAGATACAGCCTTCGTGTGACCGACGGGCAGACGGATCGAGTTCTTACTGACACCAGAACGAACAGGCGCCAACTGAATTACTGGCGTTCAGCGATGAACTTTCCCGTGGATGCAGGTGAACTTTTTGGAGTACCAGGGGTCCTGAACAAATATTTTGTAATCACGTTGTGATTGGACATAGTGAACGCCATCGAAAATTTCGCTCATAAATTCTCTTCCAAGTATCATCTGCTACTAGTACTACTAGCACATATACGTAGTATACATTGTAAGATATATCGAAACAGCAATAAATCTATCTAGCGGGAGCATCATCAACTCGAGGGAATTCTAGATCTAAGAAGTTCATACAAATCGAGCTGAGCATCTAAACCTCGGAGTTATAAAAAGATCCCAGCCATTCCTCGGCGCGAGAATAATCAAGTGATTCACTTATGGGAATGCGGGTGAATGAACCACTGGTGGGTGCTGAGTGCACCATTTCTGCAGCAGAAAAAACCTCATTTTTAACAGGTTTCGTGCAAGCTGACGTATCCCTTGTCTCTCGAAGGTGATGCTGCTCTCGTTTGCTGCATAACTGCTGGTGTTGTTCGACCTTCCTGTCACACTTAAGCCACCTCTTTACAACATCGTTGCTTGCATGCTCTTCATGAACATATTACAAGTGCCTACAATTGCAGCTTCGTCTCTCGGTGCATCTCGTTGACCACGTGAATTTGCTGCTCATCGTGTGCCTGCTTACTATGAAGCATGCGCTGCCCATAGAGCCTTGCACATATAACCTTTTCCTTTCCGCTGACCATCGAAGCACTTTCTTTGGTGGTATAACCTAGTGATCCCACCACCATCCTCTGTATGATTTCTTGCCAGTCTTTGTCATCGAGCGAGAAGTTCGAGTCAGTCAAGGTACATCGAAAGGCAAGAGTTGCAGGCCAATATCAAGCTGTAGGTTCTTGAAGTGTGCCCTCAGCCGAACAGGCCAAAGCCGCATGTTTAGAATGAGACTGCGCAAGGATATCTAATTGATAATCGATGCTGCAGTCAAGGGCAAATGACGATGGACTTCGCCGCTGAGCTTTCCCACGAATCGCACCGGCAGGTAACACTGAGATCTGATATTTTACATAAAGGCTCCGCGAATGATGGCAATCAATTACGACCGAGGGGCCACATAGCGGAGTTGACCGGGTTCAGGTGACTTTGATACCGAGCAGTCCAGGAGCCTCGTAAATTCCTTTACTCTGACTTCCGAGCAGTAATACCATCATGCTACCGTCTGGACTCTGAGAGCTTGCAACTGGGCAGGAGGACTTGAAGAATTTCATGTTGAAAAAAGGAAGTGACGAGTAACGATGCTGTGCACATCATCTCCTGCTTACTAAGAAACTTCTGAGCTCCTGCAATTGTGTCCAGTGACAACTGTGAATCTGTCAGGGTCTTTGCATTTTCTCATACTTGGATGAGATGTGTGAACGAATAGGGGTAGGTTTAGAAGTTGCTAATCCACTTATGGATACTGGGCCGAATTCGAACCGGTCCAGCCATCTGACCTTCACAGCGGCATCTCCTGTTACCCGGTTCGCAGAAATTAAAATAATTGAATATCAAAGTCCGATTGTGAGCGTGGGCAAGGACAAGGACAGTTTCTTGATCAACCACTCGGATAACCCGACTATTGATATATCATATCTATCAGGTTCTCGGATTTTTTCCAATCGCAAGGCCTCGAGGCTCAAGGTTTGAGTTTCAAACCAAATGTAGACGGCGCATTGCGTTAATATGACTTTGATTTTCCGGAGGCGGTAACAGGGACATAACAGAACAGAAGGATTCGGGGGCATGGTTATACGTAACCTTGTCAGGCCGTTTTATTATAAGGCTGCCTGCAGTTCCGATTGTTTCGTTAACCCCAAGTGGAGCGAAATGGGCCTCTTCTCCAGCGTGTCTAACTTTTTCTTCGATGCTGGAATCCTGTCTTGGGATGTGTTGCTCACACTCCTCAATCTTGTAAGAAGGAAGCGCCGCATTGGGCACGTTACACCTGAGGGCCACCCAGGCTATGGAGGCCATTGGCCCGAGTTTAGACCTCCTCAGGAAGGTGACTCCCGCTGCTCATGCCCAGCTCTCAATGCGATGGCCAATCATGGTTAGTCTTCATCCCACAGACAATTCACATTTTGAAGTTCATATATTCCTTACATTAAAATGCAGGCATCCTTTCGCGCAGCGGTCGCAACATCTCATTCGTCGAGCTTAACTGCCAAATCCGGGCAACTTACAATTTCGGTCCTTCTTTCTGCTCTTATGTCCCGCATTTTGCCGCTCGCATGCTTAAGAGAAGCTACGCCAAGGATACCTTTGATTTAGAAGAACTCGACTTGCACAATGGTATCGAACATGACGCATCTCTCTTCCGTGACTGGTTTACCTTGTTTCTCTAACTTTACATGTCTGATAAATTATCTCCAGGCCTTGACGCTGCCCTGGAACCAAACCAATCGAAGAAGCACATACCCTTTATCGAGGAGTTACTTGCCGCATCCACTGGCAAGGATGACAGTGGTCGTGATATCCTGACCAAAAAAGATCTCTCCAGGATTCTCGGAAAGCGTCGTGCAGTAGCGCGTGCAGTAAACAAAGACTTTTCGCTCAGCTTCTTCCACAAAATCTTCGGTAGCTCCAAGTATGTACCATCATATCATCTGTTCTCAAACCCACACTTGACGTTTACATCAGCTCCTCAACACTACTCACAATCTTTGGAGGTCGCGTAGACGACCTGCGCAGCATTGTTCTTCACGAGCGTATCCCGGACGGCTGGGAGTCACGTGTCCGCCAACCTTATGGACTGACCATGACGAACTTCAACAAGACTGTGCTAGCAGTTGAATTCGGTGTGCGCGAGAAGGATTGGGCAGAAGCGGCGCAGGAAGCCGCACGTCAAACTACTACTTCTGCTTGATCATAAAGTGATCATTCCCCGTCTCTCACCACTGATATTACGATGCGTTCATGATTTTCCACATATGTATTTTGGATGATGTATATTAGCGCCCCAGATACTGAAATCTTGATTGCTTGGAGAGGCTTATAGCTCGAGGTGAAGCCCTTGAAATTCGCTACTCGTGGAACAAGGAAAGATGTATCTGAGGCAAGTTCACATTGTAACTTCTGTCAATGACGAGATTTCATTATTGACAGAATTTACGATCTGTTCGTTGTTCTTTGGTGCTAAATGTATCTTTTGTTACACGATACATAGCAGAGTTGGCATCGAATGAATATATTGAATATCGAATGGTGCCGGTCGCTAGTATTGTTGTCTGCTCCTTATCGTGAAAATGAAAATTATGCATTGCAATGAAACTAATCAAAGACCAGCGCAACTACACTTCATAGAAATCTTCGTACGGGGTCTGCTCCAGGCCCAATATCATGCACAACGTAGTAGCTAAAGAACAACACCTTGAATGTCAACGCCAACCCAGCATGTAGTGCGCCGACTACGACTATCAGTAAACGAGTGGCTTTTGCATCGGCCTAGGAGAGAGTGGTGAGCAAAACTAGATCAAGCGAGAGATATGACCATACCATTGCCAATATTGGGTACACGTTCGTTACCAGGAAGTATCCTGACAAGCAGAACGCAATGCCCACCAGAACCCAGCGTAAAATAGAGATGGGTATGACGCATAGTATCTACAAGACATCGGTTACTCAAGAACGGCGCAATAAGTCGTGCCCTTACCGAAACCGGTATCCAAACAAATAACGAATAGCCCCAGACCCCGATCGCCTCCGCTACGCCCCATTCACCAACGCCGAGGTAGCGTAGTGCGATCCACAGAAGAACTGGTACTGCAAACGCGTATGTGTACACGATCGTTGTTGCCAGGCTGAGCAGGCCAAAGTCATAATCATACGCAGCGCCTGGGTCGGAGAGGTAAGACGAGATGCTTGCTGCAAGGGACGAAGACAGAAACAACGCCAGTATAAGCGTGGTTGGGACCCAGAAAGGGCCGTATAGGTCGGCACTGGGTGTAAGAATTGTCAAGTACGAAGGTGAAGTGGGGAGGAGCGTCGTATAGCATCGCTTCAAGACGATTAAGGTATCAACGTCAAAGTATGGCTGATAGTATTCGACTGTCCAGAACCCAGATGGACCTTTGCGCGTGGTGTGATCTGTAAGGTATCCTATAATTGGGTACACGTCAAGGGAGAAGATACGGCAGAGTTGCTGGTGTACCTCGGTCAGGAGCCCCGGACTGTGGTCGTTGGTCTGCTCTCGCGTCCGCTCCAAGGAAAGCTGCTTGGGTTAAATGTTTGATCATGCACTTCAAGACAGAGGTGCTTACATTTGAATTCCAGACCCTCTGGACCCTCTTCCAGTCGCTGTGAACCATCTTAATTAAAACCAAAGCAGTAGAGCCATGCCACTTACATCATCCGCGTCGACAGCAACATAAGCCATGTTGCTTCACGCAAAAAAGTGTAGAATGGATGTTACAAGTGTCGACGAGCTGGCAGAGGGTTAACTTGTCTAGGGACTCTGGACACCCTGTTCAACTGATGAAGACCCCGGACATCTCCTCGTGGAACAACTTTATGTTCAATACCATTTCCTTCTGGACAACTAGAAGCTAGTGTTCAACAAGTGCTCAAGCTTCATAACTACCGAAACGGTACTATTGCAGTCTGAGAGGTAAACAATGGCACAAAAGCTGCCTCCTCAAGCTCGCAGGCTCCGCACCATCATCGTCACGGTTCCTATCATGGCAGCAACAGCATGTTCGTCGTTCCTCAATCACAAACATTCCAGTCACTCATCTCACCTTTAACCACCTGCAGACGTACTCTACGAGCGTCTCGTGCTCGGAAAACCCCGAAGAACATTGCCTAGGGAGACACCACAACCCCTTCCTACAACCAATGAATCACTGCCCGAAAACTTCCATGCCGGGAGTGAACGCCCGTCAAAAAGAGAATAAACATTTGCGTTGTGGTCTATGGAAGGTGGGAGGGTGTGCGAAGGCGCTCTATGTAAAATAATGCCAAGTCCTCGAGGCTCACGATCATATTGTTGCCTCTGTGCAGTGACCTCCATGATACTACCGAGCGAAATATCAAGCAACATCATTTGCTCTCGTCTGTCTGAGATATTATGCGTGTTCCAGAGACGCGTGCGGGGTTGAATGAGCGATCGCAGTCTGCATACGCTGCTCCCATACCGAAGCCCGTTGAGAGGGCAATAGGCCATGTTCGTCCTGTAACGCGTCGGGTTAGAATATGTGGAGAAAATAAAGCAAAACACGGACTTCGGAAAAGAATGACGGATGCAACAACTCCGACACTGAAGCCTACACCGCTGCGGGACTCTCAGATGTTCATGTCAGCTACAAATGCAAGCCAAGACTCACGCTTTCACCAACAGATCGGCCACTTGTGGTCATAGTTAGTCGACTCTTCCAACTCAAATAATTAAAGCGCGTACAACACCTATCATACTTAAAGACAGTTAGTTTCGAACACTGTGTTTGACTATAAAAACACACCTTTTGGCTAACAATGTTCTCACTTGATGACGCTTTTTCAGACGACATGGCTTTAGTATGAGATGACACTCCCGAACTTGCAACGACGGATGGAAACGGCAAGAAAGCAACCCCTCTCGCAGGGGTCGATAATCCATTATTGCGGAAACTACTTCCGGATCCCGCAAGGCGTAGCATTGCGCAGTTTCATGAAATCATAGCCTACTGGAACACGATTCGTCCTTGTTTGCAGACTCTGAGTACATCTAGGCGAATTCTCGCAAGGTATAGTTTTCAGACATGGCGCACCAGTCGCCCATGATAGCGATCCCCAAGAAGACGACGGGGGATGTCGATTGGGCAACTCCCATACGCAATCTCATTGCCAAATCCTTTGGCGAGAACCCAGACAATTACGCACAGGAGTGTCAAGCGCTGCAACGCTGCAGGCAAGATGCCGTCAAAGGAGCAGGCAGCGATATAACAGGTTCGTCGCCCAAGCAATCACGATCTCGGGATACTCACAACTTCGCTTCCCAGGCCGTGATCTGCTATACAAGTACTTTGGGCAACTCGAGATCCTGGAGATGCGCTTCCCCGAGATCCGCGTCAACTTTCCGTGGAATGATGCTTTTACGAACAAGCTGACTACGCAGACAGCTATTGCGTTTGAGAAGGCCTCTGTTCTGTTTCAGATCGCAGCTACGCATTCCGCCATTGCTGCCTCACAGAACAGGTCCGATCCAGAGGGGCTCAAACTCGCATTTTACTACTTCAAGACATGTGCAGGCATGCTTACATATATTAACGAGAATTTCTTGCATGCTCCCTCGACTGACCTCAGCCGGGAGGTGATCAAGTTTCTGGTGGGAGTCATCATGGCACAGGCTACAGAAGTATTTTTGGAAAAGTGCATCGACGAGAAGAAAGCACCTACTTTGGTAGCCAAGATTGCATCCCAAGCTGCTTCCATGTACACCTCTTTGAGCGAGGAGGTGAAAGATTTCATGGGTAAGGGCATATTCGATCGTAACTGGATCACTCTCATACAGGTTTGTTTATATTCCGAAGTATGAAATCAGCATTAACGTATTGCGCAGATAAAATCTAAACACTTTGGCTCTATCGCACAATACTATCGCGGTCAAGTTGACAACAAAGCGGGGGCTCATGGCGAGGCCCTCGTACGGTTCACCCTCGCTGAATCTCTAGCAAAAGAAGCCAATCGCTCTGCTGCATCGTTCTCTGCTTTATTTGCCCACGTATCACCTACGCTTCCCGCAGATGCCGGGCCTTCCATATCCGAACGCACAAAGGTGCAACTTCAACTAAGCACAGACCGCAAGACAGAAGCGCAGCGCGATAATGATCTCATCTACAATGCTATCCTTCCATCTGCCGACGCACTGCCCGCTATCGAAAAAGCAGTTGTCGCTACGCCTATTTCCATTCAAGAGGTATATCGTGCACCAGACGTCCAGAATGTTATAGGCACGGATATCTTCGCCAAGTTGATTCCGTTGAGCGTGCACGAGAGCGCCAGCGTGTATTCTGAGGAGAAAGCAAAGCTTGTGCGCCAAGAAGTTGAGAATGCAGAAAGTGCCGAGGTCGAGGCGCGCAGTGCACTAGAAGCAATGGGAGTGCAGGCGGGACTGGCAAGGTTCAAGGCGATGGCTGATGGTAGCTTGGGTGGAGAGGAAGAGATCCCCCTGGATGTACGCCGTTGGCGAGAGGATATCAATGTCATGGAGGAGAGGGAGGGCATCGACACGCTTTTGCAACAGATGGCTCGTCTCAAAGATGCTGTCAAAGCGGAGCTGGACGGCATTTCGCGGGATCTCGAGGTTGAATCGAGAGAGTGCGAGACGATGCGGGTCAAGTACGACCACCTGTGGACGCAAGAACCATCTGCATCTTTTACGAAGCCTATTCGGCAAGACTTGAAATCTCATATGGGCGCTTTGGACGCTGCTGCCGCATCCGACCAACAGGTATCGACGCTCTGGGAATCGGTCAAATCTGATATTCGACTGTTGCTATCGTCTGACGTCGAAGATGTCTTCCGTGCTAGCGCCCAGCGTGATGCCCCTTCGGAAAGCCTGCTAGATCTTGACATCGGTGCCGAGGCTCACGATGAAAATGAACGAATCAGAATCAGACAGTATACTACCGAAATCGAGGATCGCCTGGGACGGTTGAAGAAAATTGCTTATGAGCGAGGCGAAATACTCAAAGAACTGAAGGACAAGGTAATGTGCATAATAATATTATCTAGATTTAACTGATATTTCTTCTGCAGATCCAAGCTGACGACGTCTCGCACCTGCTACTTTTGAATCGCCGTAACCCTGGCGCCGAGCAATCGCTATTTGCCGCAGAACTCGAGAAGTTCCGGATATACCAACAACGTCTTGGAACCACTGTGCACAATCAGCAAGCCGTATTGCAGGAAATACAGGGACTGTGGAAGAACTTACGAGACCTTGCTGGGCGTGGGCCTGGCGCAAAGAAGTGGGATGAGCGCGAGCGGCGGAAAAAGGACACCGTACGCAGGTTCTCGAACGCGAGAGACGGATATATGGAGGTCAGAGATGGGTTGACGTATGTGTACTGTTTTCCCTCTTTCATTGTATTTGACATTCGGTTCAGGAAAGGACTGCAGTTCTACCAACAACTTACTGACCTGAGTGCTACACTTACTCTTAGTGTGAAGTCCTTTATCACCGACCGTCGATCAGAACGCGACAGACTTGTTGGGCAAGCGGATATCCAGCAGCGGCTTGTGCAGCCCAAGAAAAAACCTCCCTTACCGTCGCCGCGGCGTTCTGCCCCATCTCTGGACTCATCCTTTGCGTCTATGAATCTGCAAGGAGGTCAGAATTCGGTACCTCCCCCACCAAAGCCGATAACCCCACTTGCCCCACCAAAGCCGCCAATGTGCATGTTCCCACCTCCACCCAAAGTATATTCGAATCTCCCGCCACCTCCGCAACAACCCACACGCCCAGCATACACAAATCCAGCATCGCCAAATCCACCACCCGACCCATACGCAAGCCTGGGGGCGTTCGGGTCTCAGTTTTCTACACCCCGTGCTACCCCTCAACCTCCGCAGCAAACGTATTCTGCGTCACCACAAAGGCAGTCTTCCTTTTCCTTACCACCACCACCGCCGTCACGACCGCAGTACACTGCAAATCCACAGAATCCACAAACATATGGCCAGCAAGCTCCACCTCCGCCACAGTCATGGCAGCAATATCCTCCCCAGACACAGCCAACCCGGCAGGGTTCACAGTACCAAACTATGCCCCCGCCTCCACCACCTTCACAAGGCCATGATACTCAGCAATATTACCAAGGGTATGGAAGATAATAATTTACGTAGATCCTGATAAGAACCGAAATGTACACATTTGGAAGGAAGCAAAGTTTCATTGGGATGTAGAGTAATGGAGTGCGGGGTGCGTGTCGCCAGCATGTGGTTTGCTGTGCATAGCAGATTGCTAGCATCAGGATTTCTATAAGTGACGATTCTACGACCGACCTCTCAATGAGTCTAATACCCAACCCGGTGGCAGTTGGTGTCATGAGTCGTCACCATACAGAACTTTCTTCCCTAGCTCCACTGCACGCTGCTCCCACCGCCAGGCGGTCCCAAATAAACCAGCAACCTCATCGTTCCACTTGGACTGGATGAGCGATGTTAGCGGGTGATGCGTTATACGCGTGGATGCAGGCGGAGCAGATGGAATTGTAGTCGAAGCATTAGCGATACGCTCCGAGAGCATGTGAATACTGTGTAACATGCTTAGTCGGCATTATAAAGGTAAACCGTTGGGATATGGACGAACTCGGCACGGTGCTGGGAAGTCCTGAAAATAATGAACAGGTTTGTTTTGAATTCTTGTAAACGGATGGCTGCTCACCTGGTTTGCACCAAGTTCGAAAACCCATGGTAAATCTAAAACGATGGGACGATTAGATGAATCCTGATTTGGGGGACAATACTTACACCACCCATGACAAGGGCACCAGCGAGGGAGCCAGCCACG
Organism: Suillus decipiens; assembly: GCA_016695475.1. NCBI lineage: Eukaryota > Fungi > Basidiomycota > Agaricomycetes > Boletales > Suillaceae > Suillus > Suillus decipiens. Next base: position 677,865 of record MU172923.1, on the reverse strand, counting down.
AACGACATCTCTGTGGTGAAAGTTAAGTGTTGTTTGAATTGTCAGCAAGTCTGTAAAGCCAAACACGTGACGACAACCAAAACGACAAAATTAAACGATGACTCGTGTCGTGAGTCTACTGAATTCCATTTTATATAAGTTATTATCCTATGATTATATAAATCTTTGATTTGATCATATACATTCATGTCCAATGATGCCGACCCGTCATACGTTTTATGGTCCCGATGAGTTGAAAATGCGAGAAGAATGGGTAATTGTGAACTCTGTTGTGCGTGTGTTCGCGGACACTCACATTATGTACTTGTTGTTCTCCCAGCGGCGACAATCAAAGCAAGCCGTATGTTACATGCTTGCCGTGACGATTCAACACATTCGTTCACACATTTTTGCAGCTCTTCGGAAGGTATTGCGTCATAAACCACGATACCAAAGTGAAAGCGGGAACATGACTCACGGTCTCGACGTGCCACCTGGGCTGCCAGCTCAATTTCTTACCAGTTACACCGGGGTACGGCTGGCAGATCTAATCTTCAGTCTAAGGCGCGCAAGTGAGTACGAGTCATGTGGTTGAATCGTGGTTGCTGAGCAACCTGTTCGTACTCACTTTATCAATTGCACAAACATAATTACTGCAGCAACGTGAATCGTCAGACGAATTGCAAGAGTCTCCCTGGGACCCACATGCAATGATAAACATAGATGCTATCAAAGCAGCAATAACGGCGATGGTGTCGAAAAGCACTGTCATTTTCTGCGCGAGGTGACGTGGAATCTTCTGAGGCGGATCTTGAATGATGTCTTCGAGGATAGAGGAACACTGTAGGACGACGACCAGCTTTTATGTCCTGCATATACTCATGGGCACGATTTTGGCAGAACCTACATGGGTCTGTTCAGTTGATTAAAACCATCGTGTCATAACCTGCTGGCAGGCATTGGCGATTCTCTTCGTAACGACTGAAGGTTTGATCGGGTCCCTGGTCTCTCGCTCATGACTTCATCGTTTGAACCTGCAGTGACCCTGCCAGCGCAGTGACAAAGTTGAGAAGTTGATGCTCAATACCTCATTTTATTTTTTTCTCAGTCAGTCCTCTCAAAGGCAGGAGCCTATTCTAGCACCTGAAAGAATGGTCTTTCAACCCAGGTTCCTATAACACAGAAACTGGGTCCGAAAGACCATGAGAATGTCTTGGAAGTGGTGCTAAGAATGTGCTTGTTGTACTATGATGATTGACTCCACAGCTACTGGTGCTTTACAATGTAACAAGATATACTTGCTTTTTGCATTTGTCTCCATCTCGAAATGTATGTCTCTGCCATGAAAGTGCATTACTTACCTTCAAACATGTTGATGCCCAAGAAGAGGACGTTGATTCCCAGCTTGTTACACAGGCCGTCAATACTGAGATGGAATCAAGTCGTGGCCAGCGACTAGACACACTGGTAGGACACACGAAACAACAGAACCACGTTCTGGATTGCGGGACGGCGATGACGATAAGATACAAGCTAAGCCACCATTTTTTATTAGCCCTTCTGCGTTAATATTGATGACATTATCATTGCACGGTGATGGCAGCCACTCGCTTGCTACCGCAACAATGAGTTTGGTGACCTCGGCCTCACCAACGCCAATTACGGGCCGTCAAGCATTAAATTCAAACATTGCTCGAGCAGTACAAAAACTTGTCCAAGACTCCAAATACATCTGTACTGATGGGCTCCGAACTAGATATTGCACCATCAACCATAATGCCAAAGCAAAAACAGAATAGTTAATTACCGTCTCGACGTGCCACTCGGGCTGCCGGCTCAATTTGCATGTAGTTGTGAATTTAGTATGCAGGTCTTACTTCCATTCTACGGCGCGCAGGTAAGTCGTCATTAATGTGGTTGAATCCTGGTTGCACAGCATGCTCACGTCGGTGGCACAAACCAAGTCCGCGTCGGTGCAACAATCATTACTTGTTTTGCAAGGTTTTCCCCAAGACGCACATGCACTGACAAGCATAGATGCTGTCAAAGCAACAGCAACGGCGAGGATGGATAAACGTATTTTCTGTGCGAAGCGATACATCAGGGGGATTTCGAATGATATCTCTGAGGATGGGGGAACACTGTAAGACGACGATCAGCTTTTATATCCTCCATACACTTACATAAGGGCACGATCAAGTTGATTTGATTTTTCGAAATACTCATCGCTGTGGAGGGCGGAATTCGGTAGAACCTCAGTGCCAGCAGCCATAATCAACGGCTCTCTTCTTCGTAACCATAGAAAGCTCGCTTAAACCCCTGGTCCGTCTCATCCTGAATCTTGATCTCTCACTCATTACTTCATCATTTGAACCTGCAGCCACAGTGATGCTTGATATCTCATGTTCTCACTCACTCTACCCTCACAAAGGCAAGAGCTTATTGCAGCACCTGGTCTTTTGTCCTCATTTCCCATAATATGAAAACTGGATTGACACTGGTGGTCATCCAACTAAGTTTTCCTCTGCCAACATTCACCATACTATCCATCTCATCTCCACTCTGAAGGCAGAAACTGCTGTCCAAGTCACCAAATGTCTTTCAAATATTATTAATCAACCTCTTCATCCAAGTACTACTTGTTGCCACCTGAAAAAAGCTGGGATGAAAGCTGTAGTCAAGTCTAAACACCCTCTACTTGCTGCTAGACATTGCAAAGCATGCTTGGACTTTGCCTATGCTCACAAAGACTGGACTTTGGAGGACTGGAAGTTGGTCATATGGTCTGATTGAAACCAAGATTAATTGCCTAGGGTCAGATGGTTGCAAATGTGCTTGTAAAAAGTCAGGAGAGGGACTCAGTGACAAATTGGTACAAGGAACTGTCAAGTTTGGTGGAGGTTCTGTGTTATGAACTGGGATAGTTCTGAACATGACTGCCACAAACAAGTGGCCTCTAGAGTTGTGGGTTCATTATGCTAGCTGGACAAAGGCCTAACATAGGATCAAAGTAGACAATGAAGACAGTCAAGTGCTGGAGAGGACTAGACTGGCTGATTTGAATACATTTGGCAATGACGAAGATAGATCTGTGTGGTATTACATGGAACTAGCTGAGTTGAAGCAAGGGGTTTGCTTTAGACTAAGACTTAGGTGTGCTAAGCTTATATATGATTCAGATGACTAAGGATTGGGGGTCCTTAGCGAAGGATATTCCAGGTAAAACCCAGTAAGATTAGAATGGGGAAATACAGTGTATCTATGAGCATTTATATACTAAAGTAAAGAGGAACTTTAGGGCAGGCTTGTCAGATATACATGGGCTGTGTAACCATAAAAGGAGAGCAGCTAAAGTACAATGTGTTGAACGTATGATATCATAGGGAGTCAGAATGAGTCGTAGTCAGAGCCGAGCCAAGATGAGTCATGTATGAACGTATGGACAAGTGACCATGGAAGAAAGTGATATATGAGGAAATGATGAAGTAAGCAAGAAAGAAAGAAAGTGTAAGTGAGGAAAAATGAATAGGGGCATACAATGATTGTAACATTACCCCCATTTTACGGACAAAGTCACTGACTTAGTCATCTTGATTGTGGTAGTAGATGGGGTCGTCAGAGTATTTGAAGTTGTCGTCATTATCATCTCCACCAGCATGATGCATCATATACATGGCTTCTTCCGCACCTCTTCATCTAAGCTCCTCCCTTCGCTTCTTGTCAATCCACGGGACAGCAGAGTGGATGGAGTTGAGATATGTCTCCCAAATGCGAAGCACTTCATAGAACCCATCATCCTTATATGTAAGAGTGAATGGTGGGGTTCCGTGAAACTGAGGGCAGTACAGCATAAGGTGTCCTGGCTCAAATCTTTTGCAGATATGGCATTTGTATTGTGGACAGGTAGCTTAACAATGGCTGTACTCATGACAGAATCAGCACTTCATATTCTTGTCATGGTTTGAATGAGATTGGCAGAGTGGGGAAGGGATAGGAACTGGTTTAGGACTAGCAGATCATGCTCTTGCTTTGCCTGATGCCATGCTGCAATGGCGCTTTCAGTTTCTAGATGGTCGATCATCAGGTAGAGATCCCTGAAAAGGAGGTGGTGACATTGAAGTGGCAAGTTCAGCTGTGATGATTAATTCTTCTGGTGAAGCTGGAGAGGTGGGGCTGAATGATTTGATGGGTACTTGCCTGGTCACAGATGGATCAGTGAGCGTTGCAGCAGGTAAGTCTTTCTGCATATCCAATACGTCATTTACAACCCTGGCTGTGATGTCTTCATGCACTTCTGAGAATGCCGTATAGAGCTCAGTGGGATGCTCTTCAGTAATGATGAAGTTGGTTTTGGCAATGATGGGGTTGGTTCATTCTAATACCTTTGGTTCAGGGATAACCATTGGTGGGTGGATTTTCAGCAGTGTTAACTGGGCTGCTAGCATAGTGTCTCTGACCCAATCTGGGTGGGTCTTCTCAGCGTATGAAGGTAAAGCTTGAGTGGCAAGCTTCTCTAGGGTGGCTTGCACCTGCAGGTCATTGGCAGTATGAAGATGGAGGTCTTTTACTATGAAAGTGGATGTCTCCTCGACACTAGATAGTAAGCCATGAATGGCATCAACGTGAGGATAGTGGTTTGTATAGGAGGTGGTAAGAGATGTATGCATCAGCTCAATTCAGTGCAGAGAAGGAGGGCGTGCAATGCCTGCTTGATGTTCAGAAATGATGTGGATAACTTCTTCAGTGCTGCTCTTAAAAGTATCAGGAAGGAGCAGCACACCATAGTGCTGAATGCATCTCTCCACATGGTAAAGGCATTGTTGGATATTATGATCTTTAACGTCAGCAGCAATTCTTCCCAAGAGTGATGCGGTTCTAACGAGGTTGACAACAAGCTGGGGTAAGTGGTTGTGCTGTCTTTGCAGCTGGTTGTTGATTTTAATGGCGTGCCCTTTGCAGAGGAGGGTGGAGATGATAAGGGAGGTGTTCTGAATGTCAGTGATGAGGTTGTGGTAATTTTCTTGGGTGGGGTTGTCAAGGTCTGCAATGGCATCGTGATGAGCAAGAGGAATGGGCATGACAAATGAAGGACAGTTTACAAGAGTAATGTCGGAGTCAGAGGTGTTAAGGGTGTAGGAAGCAGAAGACATAATCAAATAATTCACTGATGACTAGAAGATCTGAGGCAAGTGAGGGATGTCAGAGGGCATGTTGCATCTTATATGTCTTCAGAATTTGAGCAGAGTTTCAGAGATTGTCTTCTGGAATCCATTCATTATCTGCTGACGAATATCCTTTCCAGGATACTAAATACTGTCAGCATTTGCTGACCCCTTTGTGTGCGAGAATTGCATTGATTTCATAATCTTCTTCTTCTTCTATGACATCAGGGGGTGGTTCAAGGAAGTTTGGACCATGTATGTTAGTTTTGCTATAGGATGATAGGACAGAAGCATGGAAAACAGGGTGAATCTTCCATTGTTTCAGTAGTCGGAGTTTGAATGTAATCGGGGATAGAACTTCTTCGACTGGGAATGGTTCATATCTTTTCGGTATGAGTTTCCGAGATGGTAATTTCAGGTGAAGGTTTTCTGTGGAGAGCCAAACCTCATCACCTACTTTCCACGGGGTAAATTTCTTCCCATGGGAGCGCTCTGCCATTTTCTGCATTGCTAGGTTGTGACATGTGATTGCTTCCTCCCTGATCCTCTGTAGAGAATGTACTCATTCTTCTGCTGATGGTACTGCAGAGTCAGGGATAATATGAGGAATAGCATGGGGTTTGTATCCCATCATAAGGAAGAAAGGGGAGGCATTTCAGGCATCATGTTTTCAGTGATTATGGACAAATTCAGCGATAGGAAGGTGTTCTACCCATTCATTGGGAATTATTTCGGCAATAGATGCAAAGATACATTTCAAGCTCTTGGTTGAGTCTTTCAGTTTGCCCATCCATTTGAGGGTGGTATGCGGTGGAAGGTGCGATCTGGTATTCAAGGAGTCGAGCGAGTTCTTTTGAAAATCAGAAAAGGAACTGTGGACCACAGTCTGAAATAACTTTGTCATGGAGACTGAAGCAGTGGTAGACATGTTTCAGAAATAGCTTTGCTACGCCTTCTGAGGTGATTGTTTTCAAGCAGGGTATGAGAATTACCCCCTTCATAAGGCCATGGTCTACCACAGCCATGACACTATCAAAACCATTGCTAATGGGAAGGTCAGTGATAAGATCAATGGAGATCTGAGAGAACAGGTGAGTAGCTGTGGAAGGAATGGGAACAAGAGGCAGCTGAACAGGGTGAGTATCCACCTTCATTTGCTGGCAAAGGGTGCAACCCTTGACATACTTGTGAATATAGGCCCCCATGGAGGGCCACCAGGCTTCATGCTTGATGAGTTCTTCAGTTTTAAAACAACCAGGATGCCCCACAGAGGGATGGTCATGATGCTGGGAGAGAATGGGGGTGTGATGAGCTAGGGGAATATAGGCATGATCATGGAAGTAAAGGATACCATTGTCAATCTTCCAATCGGAGAGGGTGGATTTCATGGGAGGGAGGCATACACCATCTAGGGCATCTGATGCCATTTTGAAAAGTGGATCATCAAGAGGGTCAGAAGAGCCCAATACATCAAGTAAATCCGTGTCAATGAGTTGGACAAAAAGGGAATCAGGAAGAAGAATGGTATCTTCATTATCATGACCACCATTATCATGATCAGGGCGACAGGAGAGGGCATCAGGAGCAGCCAGCTTAGTACCAGCAATGTGGTGTAGTTCAATGTCGAAGGTTGAAAGGATGAGTTGCCAATGAGCTTGGCATTGAGTGAGCTTCTGTGCTGTTCTGAAATACAGCAGGTTCTTGTGATCAGTGAAGACAATAACAGGATGAGGGCTCCCTTCAAGGTAATGGTGCCATTTGGTAAGGGCATGGATAACAGTGAGCAATTCACGATCAAAAATCTGATAATTTTGTTCAGTGGGATTAAAAGATTGCGAAAGGTAAGCACAAGGGTGATAAACCCCGTTGTGACAGTCTAGCTGGCACTAGCCTTGCATGAGTCCATTTCCATTATTTGTCTAGCTCCTATACTGAATAGTGCAACCACCCCTAACCCTAGTGCCATTGATATATACAGTTACCAAGGTTACCATGCCCTTGCTGGACTACCATACCGCAGTACTGAGACACATTTCCACGAGCCAATACCTACTGAATGCCCATGCCATGCTAACTAGTTCCATTTGGTGCATAGTACATTCCCATTTACTGCTGCTGATCCCACAGCAAGCCTTATTACATGTAGAACGCATGCCGCAGCACATGCAGCACTATTACATATTGCTAGGGCTGAGTCTCGCATGCTCGCTACTACTCTCACCTATCGATTCTGCGTACTTACGATGTATGATAAAAGACTGATGACTTCTCCTCCATTCGATACTCCCCTTCTACCATACAGCAGTAGGAGTAGTCACTTACAATCATTTTTATATCATATCATTCATTAGATGGGATTCCTGTACTGCTATTGCTATTGCTATACGCAAATATATTTTCTTTGAATTCCAAATATCTTTGAAGGATCCTTTTATGTTCCCCGCTCTCAACGCTTCCCTTACCGCTACCTTCACTAAGCACCAGTATCATCAGTTTCATTGCTATCACGCTATCACTCTTCACTGACCCCCGGTATACCACACTATCATGGATATTGGCATATGCTATCACCATGCTCATCATTAGTGGCCCTCATGGCATCATCGGTATCAACAGTACTACTGGTATCTACCTTTTGCGTGGCACTTAACATCGGCATCCACAGAAGACACAGCACTATCAGCAGCAACACTACCGCTAGCATTGGGATCACTTTATAGGGGCATCACATGTCTTATAGCAGCACTTGATGAAGTATATTCACCTGTAACCCCTTGGGTCGAACATTCTTGCACTGCAAGAATAGCAGCTAGGCAAGCACTCGACATATACTAGCTTGGGTGGTAGTTCGCTATCAGCCTAGCTAGATTGTAGTCTTTACACTATATTTGTTCAAGCACCCGACACATCCATTTCTGGTGTTCTTCTAGGGTCTTTGAGAAGATCAGGATATCATCCATATAAATCACCATCCACCCTTTGTTGATTTCTTGCTGGAATGTTCGATTCATGTAGGCTTGGAAAGTGGTGGGGGAGTTGCACAAGCTGAAGAACATTACATTAGGTTCATAGAGACCGAATTTGGTGGTGAAAGTGGCTTTCCAGCGATCATTGGGGTGAATGCAGATATTGTTATAGCTGGATCTGATATCCATCTTGGTGAAGAATCTGGCATCGTGAAGTTGAGCTATCAACATAGCAGGAAGGGGAAGCAGATATGCGTTTTTGATTGTCCAATCATTAATTTATTGGTAGTCTTGACAGGGGTGTAACTCTCAACTCTTCTTTCCCACAAAGAAAAATCTGCTAGCCTGAGGTGATTTTGATTCTGAGATAAACCCTTTCACAATGTTTTCTTCGATGAAGCTTTTAACTGCCTCTCTCTCCTTTCCGGATAAAGGATAAACCTTAGATGTGCATGGGACAAAACCAGGTTTAGTTTCGATTTGGTGGTCAATGCTGGGTCATTCTGGCAGGAGCTTATTAAGCCCTTCTTTCATAAAGATGTCCCAGAAGTCATGGAGATATGGTGGGACGAGTTCTTCAAAGCTTTTCTTCTTCTTCTCCTTCTCCTCTGTTGCAAATTCTTGAGCCTTATTGCTAAATTTAGTAGTTTTCTCAAAAGATGGCAGAGCTAGGGAAACTTGGGAGTAATTCGGAAGCTGCTCAAGTCTGGAGGTGCCATCATGGGTAAGGGGAGTATCCATAGAGACTTCTTTGACAATCCTCATTTGCAAACCCTCTACATTGTATTCCACCAGGAACTCTCCCTCCTTCAACTTGTAGGTGGCAATGTTTCGGACCTCTGGTTCTGTCCATACATCCTGCATGGTATCAAAGAAAGGTTTATCTTCATCATCATGAGAAGGGATTAATGCGGGTGGTGATTCTTTGGTAGGTGAGGGGTCTTCGGATGTGAGGGGTGGCTTGCCACACAAAAAATCTTCTTCTGTAGCCCATCTTTCCATAAAGTCTAATCATACTTTCTTATCAACTCATATACCACTGGGTGGTTCCTCTGCCTTTCTGATGCACTCTCTCTGCTCTTCAGGTGGTTGTTGTTCTGTTGGGACAGGTGGTGGCCAAGGTGAAGATTCCCTTTTGTTTCGTCTCTTCTCAGGTTTAGGAATAGGGGATATAGGGCATTGAGGAAGGGTTTTACTGGGAAGAGTTGGTCAGGTAATCACTGGTGAGGGAAGCTTTACCTGAGGAGTGACTGGTGGCGAAGGGGTAACAGCAGGTTCCGAGATAGGGGAAGGCTCGGTGGAAGGGAGGTTCATTAATGGAGCAGTAATGGTTACAGGTGCCAAAGGTGTACTGGTCGATCGTGGAAGTTTCAAATTCTTCCATTTCAGAGTAGGATGGTTGAACAGAAGGGGAAGTTTCGCCTTCTTTCTATCAGTGTCGACATCTATCTCAATAAGATCCAACTTCTTGGTGCGTGATAACGTCACCATTTCAGCAGTCCAGTCAATGACCAGGTTCATGGTGCGCAGCCAAGGGATACCAAGGAGAATCTGGTCCCTTTGTCCTAGACAGGTGATATTGAATTTCCCATACATTGTTCATTCGTCTATCTTGACAATGAGTAAGCAGTAGTGCATAATTGGGCCTCCTTTTACATAGGAGCCATCGGCGGTAGTAACCTTGAATGGTTTACTAAGTCTTCTTTGTGAGATATTATGGAGTTTCACAAATTCTTCTGAGATGAAAGTTCCAGCGGCTCCAGAATCAATGATGGCAGTGGTTTCAATGGATTTCAGGCAAGTACATGAGATAAGGGTAATAGGAATGCGAAGTTCCTTTCATTCACCTACAGCACATACAAGTCGTAGTAATACAGATGGAGAAACATATGTCGATTTATTTCTCCAAATTAAAAATCCTGGGCCAACTGCCTGACAGTTTCTTCATCATTGCTTTCAATCTCTTCAATCTTTGACACAGACCCCAAAGTTTTGGTTTTGGACTGGAGTACAGGAGTAGATCTCTCCTTCTTCTTGGGACAACCATTGGCACAGTGCCTGGGCTGTTTGCAGTTAAAGCATCTGCCCTTCTTCATCAAGTCAACCTTCTTGGCATGAGTAAGGTGGTCAACTTCCATCGCATTTGGATTGCAGGAAGACAAGTATTGGGAGCTCCCATATTTCTAAGACTTCTTTAGCAGCATGTGACAGTTATGAATAGATTGGAGGCAGTGATAGGAGTTGTTGATGTTGACACATGTTTCAATAACTTTATCAAGAGTTCTGGGGACATCTCCGGTATTGAACAAGTGGGTAAGGATACCCATGTTGAGACCATCCTAGAAGAATTGGATCCTAGTCAATTCGTCAGTGATTTCTGCCTGATTGGCAAGGAGGATGAAGTCAGCCATGTACATCTGCAGGTCTTTGTTTCCCTGCTTCAAGTCTCGGAGCTTGGTGATTGCAGATCTGGCTGGATCAAGGGGTGCGAACACCTTGTTGAAGCTTTTCAGGAAGTCTTCGAGTTTGCTGTAATTGTGAGGGAATTGAGTGTGGGCTTCCTTGAGGAAATGTTCTTTCCATAAGTGGGTGTTTCCCTTCTCTATAAAAGAGCAGATGTAGATGATCTTCTGCTGATCTGTCATGTATAGCTTTGTGTTGATGTCCATATATGCATGGCATGATAAGAGGAAGGACTTTGAAGTGCTGCGATCTCCATCAAAGATGGTAGGCATACCAATCTTGAATTCATGTTCTTTCATAGACATTCTGGGCAAATAGCAATGTCACAGGATTGTAAACCTTCATGCCTAAATGTGCTGTCTTGCTGTCCGCTAGGGCTTTATCTGATTGGATCAGTGGGTGGGGGCTGAAGACTAGATAGTTGACGGTATCAATTGGATTCTAATCTTTTGTTATGAACTGGGATAGTTCTGAACATGACTGCCACAAACCAGTGGCCTCTAGAGTCATGGGTTCATTATGCTAGCTGGACAAAGGCCTAACATAGGATCAAAGTAGACAATGAAGACAGTCAAGTGCTGGAGAGGACTAGACTGGCTGATTTGAATACATTTGGCAATGACGAAGATAGATCTGTGTGGTATTACATGGAACTAGCTGAGTTGAGGCAAGGGGTTTGCTTTAGACTAAGACTTAGGTGTGCTAAGCTTATATATGATTCAGATGACTAAGGATTGGGGGTCCTTAGCGAAGGATATTCCAGGTAAAACCCAGTAAGATTAGAATGGGGAAATACAGTGTATGTTACGACTGGGATGGGCTCGTTGAACGACGGTTCAAAAGAGAACAGCGGTCGTT